>JAEANM010017590.1:742-12906 GCA_017656035.1 Myanophis thanlyinensis | reverse complement strand
CTAAACCAGGAACCACAAGAACACTCAGGACTATAACAGGAACCACGACTGTATCTAACTCCCACCTTCCCAACTATTCCTAACTTATTTCCTACCCTACCTTCCCATTTTGCCTTAACTTACTTGCGGTTGCGGGCAGTCACATAAGCATTTCACTGCATATTGTACCATGTATGACTGTATGTGACCAATAAATTTGAATTTGAATCAGGCATGTCAAACTCAGAACCCCCCAAGGGCTATATTGTTACATTTGAGTTATGATGAGGGCCATACTCTCTTCTTGGTGTGGCCCACTGTCCTTTCCCCTCCCAGAGTCCTGCTGGGAGAGAAGTGTACTAGCCTGGCATAACGGCAGCAAGCGGGGGGGGGGGAGCCTGGAAGGTGGTGTTTGGGAATTTCCTTGGGCGGCAGCTGGGCTCGCCCTTGGCAGCTCAGAGGGCGGCCCATCTTGTTCTTGGGATGGCGGGACAAGCAGAAAACACATGCTGGTGCTGGCGGCGCAAGTCGGGTTACAAGTGTCGGCTTTGCCCGACTGGCTTCTCTGACCAGGCTAAGGAGGAGTTGCTGTCGCTCGAGGGGAGAGGCGTTTCTCTTGCAACTTGCCCGGGGACCCTCAGAAGCCTTTTTTGCTTATTTGTTATGTGTCTAGACTGCCTTTTGAACAATGAACTCAGGACAGCATGTAGGGTTCTCCTGTTTACTTACTTACTTAATTTTATTTATTGATTTAAAATATTTTACCCTGTCTTTCTGCTCAAGAAGGATCCAAGGTGGCTTACATCATTCAAAGGCAGTACTTAAAGCTAAAAACATTACTGTAAAACATTGTCTGTGCGGGCTGAAGGTGCACTTACAATGGGCTGCATGCGGGCCAGAGGCCGCATGTTTGACATCCTGCTCTAGATGATGATTTCCAGGAGAGTCACTCTTGCAGATTCTGACTGTAAATGGAGAGCCTCCACAAACAAGACTCCATTTCTGCCAGCCCTATCAGATGTTATGAAGACACGTAATGCTTCATCTTCTGGGTTTCAAATTATGGAAGGCTTTTAAGTTGACTAGTAGCAATTTAAAAAACAAAGACTGTAAGCTGGTAGATTTCTTTCAGAAGTTGCAAGATGTTTTTCCTGAGCCCATCTCCAATTAATAATCTTGGAGTTCTGCAGAAACTGGAAAAAGGTATGTGTTGATGGTACAAAGTGGCAGCACATAGGGCAGGCATGTCAAACTCATATCATCATGGTGGCATCGCATGACTTATCAGGACTTTTTTCCCCTTCACTAAACTGGGCAGGGATGGGGCCAGCATCCGGCCCGTGGTCCATGAGTTTGACAACCTAACACAAGACAATTGCCTCTGTGGTTCTTTTTATATATTTAATTCAGAAATCTACATAAATGACTATTTCTAAACCTGTCCCATTTCCCTGTTCATTGCTATTTAAGAACTTGTGATTTTGGTCAAGATAAAAAATATTTTAGAAATTAATTAAAACAACAAAATAAAAATTTATTAAGCTCCATTTCCATATAATTTAAAGTTAATCTACAGTCACACATTTAAATATTTTCTTCTTCTGTGGCCTAAGTATTATTGTTTGCCAACAACTCTTTAAAATTTAGAGGAGCTACAGCCAAAGTTTCCAAGGCACTGTCCGAGAGTAGACCAATCTTGTCTTGTCTCTGAGAAGGAATAATAGTGATGCTGCTGCTGCAGCAGCTACCATTGTATTATGACACCAAAGTTATCTGCAAAACCTTTATTAAGTAACTTTATAAAGTTAAACAACATCTTCAAGCAAAAATATAAAGAAATAAAAGGTGAAAGGAATAAAGAAGCAAAATCAGACCTGTCCAGTGCTCAAATTATTTAGAGTTAATAATTAATTATTTGAATGATTATTTGTCACAATTGCCCTACTCCTACATACTTTCATTGTCCCATTCAATTTGATTCAATATTCCTTTCTTGGCACAAATTCTGAAATAAACTGAATACAGTGACAGGGAACCCTTCCCATCAGCCAGTGAGTGAGGGCTATCATAGCCCTCCATACAGAAAATTTACAGTACCTATCACTTCTCTTTGCTGGGATTCAAATTAAGATTCCCCACTAGCCTCTTATTTAAGACACCCACTGCTTCATATGCAGTTGATGAAAAGGAAAAAGAGAATGGAATGTCATTAGTATTTATGCCAACAATATTATATTGCACATTGCCACATGACACAGCTTATATACAGTATTGGTTTACATAAATAGTGGGCAATTTGTCCTCCTCCATGTAAGAAATAGGCAGCTTTGAGGGACAGGTCAGATATTCAAATCTGACAGCATCTTCTGGGCACTTTCACAAAATGATTGTCATGTGGGCATGATCAGTCACAAAAATATCTCTTTGCCACAAGTGTGTGGATACTCTATGCCACCTGTTCACCCACCAGGATACTTTCCATCAACTCCCAAATTAATTTTTTTTCTTGGCAATAGGCCAGGTTTCCAAAGTAAACTCTGGACTGCAGTAACACACTGAATTTTTATTTCCTAAAATTGCATATACTGTCGTGCCTGCAGGGATTCCTGAAAATGCAGGTGATGTAAGATGCTGTATTATCAATGATCATCATCATTGCCTCCTCCCTCCCATTCCTTTGCCTTTCCCCTTCTTTCAGCATCAGCATCATGATTAATGAAAATAATAAAATAAATAAAATAATATCTGTTGATTGGGACAGAAAACTTGGTGATTGTGAACACCGAACAGCCTATTCCTATAGTAGATTACAACTATAATCTGTCACGAGTGGCCATGTGAGTTGAGGATAATGACATGTTTAGTAATAATAGAGGGTACCAGATTGTTTAAGTGCAATATACTAACAGATACGGTTTCACATACCAGAGAACTGAACTCCCTCAAATGCACAAATCCAATGTGCTTGGGTTTATTTTGATAATCGTTGTCACTTCAATTTGGCTCTCTTGAGAACTTTGGTTTTAAATTAGCTCTGTTCTTTCATTCATATTTCCCAAAGCATAGATGATAAATACATACCAAAATGTGAAAAACTCTAAACTTACCACGCAGCATTTCAGTGTACAAAAACCTTGTTCCTTGGACACAGCCGGTGTAGGCTAACATGGCTTGATTGTGACATATTTCTTTTCTTAGCAGTCTCATTGACTCACCTTTTGGATTTGAGATTTGTTAGAGCTCTGTTTGTTTTTATTATTTTAGGATGTTTTATTAATGAAACAGATTTAATCACATTTGACAAGCAACAGAGCACTTGCTGTTTCAATTGTATTAAGGCAAGTTTGTAAAATATAGTGAGAGCAAAGGGTGATCTTCCCTGGAGGCACATTACAAAATATAATGTGCTCCTCAGTAAGACGTGTTGAAAAGAATTAAGGCTGAAAGTATTCTTAAATTGAAAATCTCTCTTTCTCTGCCAGCTGTGGGACAACAGTGGTAGCACAGTGGTTAGAATATTATATTGCAGGCTAATTCGGCCGACTACCAGCAGTTCAATTCTCACCAGCTCAAAGTTGACTCAGCCTCCCATCCTTCCGAGATCAGGAAAATAAGAACCCAGATTGTTGAGGGCAATATGTTAACTCTGTAAACCTCTTAGAGAGGGCTGTAAAGCACTGTAAAGCAGTATATACGTCTAAGTACTAAGTGCTATTTTTGGATCCAAGATGGGAAAGATACCTTAGGTCTGGCATGCGTGTGCATGTTGCAGCTGCCAGTATCTTGTAAAGAAGTGTCTTTTTCTGAATTAACTTGCATATGTTAATTCATGCTTCTTAATTTTTCCCTTAGTCCACGAACACCACAGGAATAAGATATGCACTTTTTATCAACCACAGTTTCAGCCCTCTTTTGCATTTTCAGCAGGGGGCTTCAATGTACATGGCAGGGAAAACTGGTCAAAGGAATTCAATGATTAATTTAAAAAATCATTTCCATTATTTTCCCTCCTATACATCAGGTAGATACTCCTCCCAAAACAGAATTCAACTTCTGAATGTGAACTGTGTGTTGATGTCTTTGGGCATGCTTTTCATGTAGCACTGGATGACCAAAGTTAATTTCCCCATATAAGTAGGATTAGGAAAGACGGAATATGTTTTCCAAGCCATTCCAAGCTTGTTTTTTTAATGATGTTGTAGGTATTATCCCAATATGACCTCAGGCATGGAAGTTTAAGGACAGCAAGAGGTGATTCCCATCTACCCATCTCTCTTTCTCTCTAAGTATAATGTCAAGTGAATTCCATGTCCGCTTGGCAGTGAGCAATCGAGTAATTCCAAGGATGCACCAGTTGGCACCTGTTCTGCCTTGTAACCAAATCGAAAGACTGCCTGCTTTTCTTGCAGGCATCATCCATAAAAGCTTCATCTGGGAAAACCCCGCTGGCAAGGAAAAAACCCACTGATTCTTGGTTTTTAGTTAGCCATGTTTGAATTTGCATAGAAAATATTTTATTCCATCAGGCAAAAATTATCAGGAAGTAATAACTGGACCTTGGCTATCATAGAATGGCAACTTTTTCTCTGCTTTACTTAAAGGAGGTGGAACAGGCAGGCATAGTCCTGGAGTAGAAACAGCCACATTTGGCAACCTTCACGGTAAGATTTACAATGAATAAGACCAAACAAATGGAGATGTTTTGCCCTTTTAAAGCATGGCTAGAATTATTCTGTATTTTCTTCCTTTTTCTCCCCCCCCCCCCGCTCTTTGTTTTTTCCAGATGAAGTCTATAAATTGCTAGTTAAGAATACTGCTGAAACGGCTGATTTTTTTTGTATTACTGTCTTTTGTTAAGAGCTGTATCTACTATATTGGAATTATAACTGTGCTTTACTCTCACTGTGTGCTGAATATGCCATTCAGGATGCTGCTAGGGAATTCTATAAGTTCAGTTTCAAAATCTGGGAGACAGCAGGTCAAGGAGGATGGAGTTTTTAAATTTCAGCAGCGTAGAAGTCTGATAAATAAATAAAATTAATATGCCTCTACTTTTAGCAACATTTCAAGGATTTGTAAAAGCTACCTCAGTCAGACCAAAGAAACTATTTCTTTCAGTTTATGATCAGGGCAGGAACACCCTTTCCCTCTGTGCTACTGTACCTAATGGGTATATATTATATTTGAATAAGATTCTATTTAACTGTTATGATTAGTAGCTGTAAAGAGTTCCATCATCCAAGAAATTTTTCTTATCCTATTTCTTTAAAGCTGTTCAAGCTACTATTTATCTTTCTATCTGCTAATTTAAAAAAAATATGTAAAGTATAAATGTAGAAGAAGAAGAAGAAATAGCCTCTATGGTACATTCTAAATCTAATGACTATAAATTTGATTTGATAACTAGACTGGTAGTTTTTAGTATTATGAAAGATAACAAAAACAAGAAAAATGTATCCACATTTCTTTTCAAAATTAGTTTAATTGGCTTAATTTTGAAAGATGGAGATATTACTGGCTTAGAGTAATATGAGTAGAAATCCAGTGTATTTTGTGCAACTTTGAAAAGATTAATATATATTACTTGCTCCCTAATCATAGAATTACAGAAGATGAAGATTATGAAATTGACTGTTTTAAGTAAAGAGAAGAATCTATTAAGTTTTGTTCTACTTGGAAATCCTATTTGAAAATTTCAGTGAGAAATAGTTTAATTTTGTTGTAGGCAGACTCTTTCCCTGCTTAATGGTTCTTGCCAGTGGTGGAATTCAATTTTTTTACTACTGATTCTGTGGGCGTGGCTTGGTGGGTGTGGCTGGGGGGATCATGTGACTGGGTGGGAAGTTTCAATAAGCAGAGCAATAAAGATAAGGCTAGAAACAACACCAGAATGTTTCTTTCCTGCCTTACTTATAGGATTAACCCTGTAAAGTGGAAAAAAACAAAAGGAAATTTCTGCTAACAACCTACTACATGTTCTAGCAAATCTGCTAGAAACTGCTGAATTTCACCTCTGGTTCTTGCTGTTAGGACACTTTTTCCAGTAAATACTAAAGTTATTTCCTTTTAATTTCAAGTCATTGATCCATTCCCTAACTATGATTTCAACAGAGAACAGATCCATTCCCTCTTTCATGTGATAGTCTTATAAACAAGCTCTGTTATACAGTATTTCCCCTTAAACTGAATCATAGTTCAGTTACCCATCCTGTTCATAAAATATTTTGTTAGATGCTTTAATGTAATATGCTACATTCACAACAATCCCTTTGTCTTCCAAATTAGGCATAAAAAGAGATAATCTAATATGATTCATTTTTGACAAACTTGTAATAGGGCTAGTATAGCTCCATTATTTTCTAAATGCTTGTAGAATACAAGTTTACAGTTTGTTCTAATTCCTTGCTTAATACAGCTGTTATATTCCTAGCTCTTTCCCCTCTCTCCATTTGAATACTGGGAGTATTTTTTTACCATTTTTAAATATTGAAACTGGTGCTTTTCTCATCTTCTGAATCATATCATTTATCTAAGAAGTTACAAAGACCAAGTTAGCTGATTTGAGATCATATTTTGTATTCTACACCCAAGAATAAATTAATCTGGTTTGGAGATCTGAATTAATTTAAAATTGAAAAGTAAATTATTATTATAACCACTGCGATTTAATATAATATTTTTCTAAAATTGTTTTTTTCGTAATACCCCAGTATACCAATCCTTTGATCATTTTTAATCATTTCCTATTTCTTTAAAAATATGTCCAGTCTTATTTTCTTTTCACCCACAAAAAACTGGCTAGGGCTTCTTTTTTAGAGGTCTTAATTTGCCCCTCATGCACCTCATGTGTCCACTGGGCTGCTGCTTTTGCAGCCGAAAAGAGCAAGTGATGCGACTGCGAAAGAAGCAGCCCTGTGGCCAGGCAAGGCACATTGGGCTAATGGGCCACTCTTTTTGGCTCAGATCGTCCTTTCCAGAAGGCATCTGAAGACAAAATGGAAAGATCTCTGCAGCCAATAATAGAGCTTTGGGGTGATCTAGAGCTCTGTTATCAGCTACAAGATGCCTTCAGCAAAGCTCTTTCCAGCCGATAAAAGTGCTGCAGATGCTTTTCTGAAATCAAAACTGAGACCGGGGGCAATGTGTGCATGTCTTCTTCTGCTGCTGCTGCTTGCTGCCACCTGCCTGCATCGCCCCAGAGTTCTATTATTGGATGCAGAGAAACTTTATGGAAAGCATCTGAAGATGAAATGGAGGCTGGGGCGATGCGTGTGAGTGGCAGTAAGTGCCTACAGAAGAAGCAGACATAGAAGAATGCAAAGCAGGTGTTGGGTGTGCGAGGCTTGGTAAGTAGGGCAACTCCACCAGTCCCCATTCCCACCCTAGCTTAATTTTTACCTGTGTGCCTCACCCTACCCCCTGCACCCCAAGGTGGGCGGGGTCTTAATTAGGGCTAATTTTGTAGGTGGGGCTTAATTTTATCTTATGCACTGAAAAACGTGATAGGACTTCTTTTCTAGGTGGGGCATCTTTTGGGAGAGACACAGTATTTTGGATGAAACATTGAAGTCAAAGCTTACATTCACAGAGTTCCTAAAACTGTGAGGCTTCAGATGCCACCAATTATCACAGTTGGAGAAGAAAAGCTGAAGTATAGATGAACATACATGTCCTTACTCTGGGAAGTAATTATAGGAGATGCACACCAATAGCATCTCTTCACTAGAGTTAAGGTAATGTAAATTTTATTTTCTATTAGCATTGAATTATCAGTTCTTTATCAAAATACATTAGAACTCCTCTGGTACCATGTTAATTGAAAAATTGAAATGAGGAAAATTATACAACTTTAAAAAATTATTTTAAACTAAACTATTTCTATTGCCTTGAAGGGCAGAACCAAGTTTTCCATAAAATGTAGAGGTTCATAGTTCAAAAGTAAACTTGATAATAGCTGATTTGGAGGAAGGGGCTGGGAGTTTTAAAGAGTGAAATGGGTTCCTTGAGCATCTGTAAGGCTAAAGGCACTCACTTTGTTTTTTAACAACCACCTCCTAACCAATTCCAACATTTTATGTTCCAGTTTTGGACTTCTGTGAAAAGTAGGAAAGTGCTTCTCAGGCTGAATGATTCTTTCTTTAAAAAATTCAAACACGAAAACTGCCTTCCCATCTGGGCTACCAATAAACATTTTACATTATTGAACTACTATTACACCACGTTTTTGATCAGGTCAACCAGCAGATTATTTGGCAAAGAATCTTCTTTGCTTAGTCTAAAAACATGAAGCTAGGCACAAACAAGCTTTTGAAATCCCCCATCCAATTTCTTGGTGGAGAAATTGGGTAGATTCTTTTTCCAGAGGAATGAAAGGAAAGGTTATCCACAATTTCCATAGGGCAGGACTCCCCCTTTGCAAGGAGACAGTGGTATTGCTATTGGAAAAACCCAAAGGAAGGTGTGCCTTCATGAATAATGATCCTTACAGACTTTTGCAAAACAGCAAACTCTGGGAAAGATCCAGTGGTCACTTTTGTAACTTCATAAATACCACCATGAAAATCCTTTCAATTTTTTTTCTCTCTTGTGAAATAATTTCTAAAATTATTTCTCTTTCATTAAGTTAGTATGAACTGGTAGAAATAAATGCAGAACTTTTTCACTGAGCATTAAAACAGATATTTAATTCCCATTAGTGAATGTATCATAGTAACGTAGCTTGATCAGGAATAAACATTATTTTGAACACATAGTTAATTAGAATAGTGGGTTGATCACACACTACTAATAGTGGAAATCTTCTATTCTGCCTTCAGTTCTCTGATGAAAGAAGCAACATCTAGTTATTGTTTCCTATGTTATCTTCCTTCTATTTCATTTTACATATCCACTTTTTTTTATTAAAAATGCTTTTATTATTATAATTTCAAAAAATGAATAAAACTAATGTAAACTTACATTTAAAGACATATACAGAAAGAAAAGCTGTGCAAGGAGATAGCCAATCAAATACAATTAGCTGGCAGTTTGAAGATATCATATGGTTAACATATTCTAATACACCAGTAATTATAACCATTATAATACTCTAAGACACGTCATATGCAATTTCTGGTCAAGAAAAATCTCAAAGTGTACAAATATCTAGTTGCACAATTAAATTCAGTAAAAGAAAAATGCTATAAATAGTAAACAATACATTAAGAAAATACTGCAAATGTGTAACTATATCTCTGTTTAAATTCTAAAATCTATATTGAGTTCTGCAAATTGCATGTTAAGAATTATAGTACAGAAATTAAAAAAAAATAATACATCAGATTTACTTTTTAGATATGAAATTACTCTAGTCTAGACATATTGTCATACTTTAATTAACCATTCTTCCACACAATGATCAAAGATTGTTTCTGATAAAGAGCACGTAAAATCCTTGCAGAATATTTAATGCCAGTTCAGTGTATTTTGAAAGTATGTATGGTTTGGTAAAATAAAAATCTTAATTTGAAATGAGATTACAACTTTAAAGATCTGTTCCATTCTGTGACGAATGAATTTCCATATCATTGAACTTTGCAACATTGCCACCACATATAGGAGAGCGATCCAATCTTTAGTTGCATTTCAAGAGAAAAGGAGTCACTTGTTTTAACAATCATGACTGAGAATAATATCTTAGAAATAAAACATTTTATGCCAGTTCTCTCTTAAGTATAATGTCTGAGATTAATTGAACTTTCTTTTCCCACTGAAATTCCCACAATACAGCTTTTATATCTATATTGAAAATATACACTTTTTATTCTTGATGTCCCAAAGCTCTGAATACGTGTTCATCAATAGATCTGCTCTAATTACCCTTGCAGGATAATGGCTAGACTTTGCTTGATTGATTGTATTTCTCCAATCCTTAGCTTGAGATGTGCATGCAGGATGAATACCCTATGAGAGAGCAAAGTTTAACACAAATGGATAATCTTGTCAGGAGTATCAAATGCAGGTCATTCATATATTTTATTGAATGATTATGATTTTTAGCAGGGCATGTATCATGCTTTCTGTGGATTTTTAAACTTTTTTTATCTACACCTTTATTATTTTTTATAACTAGCTCAAATTAGTGAACGTATATAATGTTGGGTGAGCTGGGCTGAGAGAAAGTGATTGGCCTAAAGTCACCCAGCTGGTTTTCATGTTAAGATGGGCCTTGTATTCACAGTCTTCTGTTTTGTTTTGTTTGCAGTGCCAAAATCTTGATTTCTCAAGCCTTGCTGAAGGAATAATTTAGCCATGCAGATTTCTGTCAGCCATTAATTTATGTGCTCTGACATCAACAGAGCACATAAGCTCCATGAGCTTATGAAGCTTAGCACTTAGAGCAAATGTTTAAGATGAAATAAGGCCATTACATCTGAATTTGGAATGGATACTCTGCAGTTCAACAACTTAATGTTGAAGATATATTCTCCATATATTTGTAAAATATAAATAATACCTACAAATCTGATCCTGATGATAAGTAGTTTTCTTTCAGCCAATTAGACATGAAAACTTAAATGTTTGTGGAAGTGTTTCCCTTTTTCTTCTCCATGCAGTTTCAAAAATGAATGTACAAGCCTGTAAGTGTACAGACTTAACACTTTCTGTTATTGAAAGACTTACTTTTAAGCTGAGCTTAAACATCTAGGAATGCTTAATTAAGTTAAACTAACATCATTCCATGCTTATTCCTGTAGATCAATAATAATATTGATCTACAGGCATAAGCAATAATTAAATATGAAGAGGTGCAAGTCGTATATCATAATAAATAAGCCAGTGGAAATTGTATATTGTTGCTTAATGTCAGGTCAGTTCATTTAAGAGCCAGCTTGATGTAGTGATTAAGGCACTGGGATAGAAACTGGTAGACTATGAATTCTAGTCCTGCCTTAGGCACAAAACCAATTGGATAACTTTGACCATTCATTCTCTCTCAACTCTAGGAAGTAGGGAATGATAAACTGCTCCCTAAATTTTGTCAAGAAAACTTCCTGGACTTGCCCAAGCAATTACCAGGATTCAGCAATGATCCAAAGGCACATGCCTGCATCCATGCATACAGAGTTTTTTTACACAGAGAAACTTTTAATACTCCACTATCGTATCCTGATATGCCACAGTGGTTTATTCTTTACTAATATAGTCCAGTAATTTTTAGAATTGTTGTTCAGCATAGCATTCATAGAAGAAAGTTATTTTTTCATTATACACTTATATTGAGACAAAGAAATAACTGAGTTTCCTGAAATGTTTGAATGTTAAGATCAGGATTCTACTAAGACAGAAATATGCAAGTTAAAATTTGTTTGCTTCCAGAAATTACTCTATTATGAATTCTTAATATTGAAACTGAGAACTGAAATGGAAACTTTATTATGCCAAAACCCAGAATAGAACAATGCAATGTAAAAAGTTTAAAAAAAACTATGATGGGGAAATGTACATACCTAATAATGGCACAGTCAAAATTGGCACAGTAGAGACTAAAAACCAAAATAATTAGAAAGCTATAAGAATCTATATAATAGCCAGACTATCCTATAAAATAGATAAAAGCAAGATAAAGGTAGAATAGTTAAACAATGACCTTATGCAAAATATACTAGACAATGTATAAAACAGAAATAAAAGAAGTAAATTCAAAAATTTTGGCCAAAAACAAAAGTTTTCAGTGAAGAGTAAATTATACGATAGGAACAGTCTTTCAGAAACCTCTTTAATATAAAGTAGTTTTTCAGGTTATTTCAGATTGAGTTGGAAATTCCTGCTTATTTTAATGCTGCTAATGTTTTATTTATTTTTCAAAGTTTATAACCAGTGGTGGGATTCAACCGGTCCACACCACTTCAGCTGAACCAGTGATTAAAGTGCTAGCTGGCCCCACCCCGCCCCTACTTACAGTATAAGACACACCTAGATTTAGAAGAGGAAAACAAGAAAAAAAAGTTTTTGGACTCTGCATATCTTGTTTTCCACCTCCACAGCCCACAGAAGTACTTTGCAGGCCTTCAGAATGCTCCAAAGAAACTGGCCACACAGAGGGTTCCGGAGGCCTGCAAAGTACTTCTGGGGTTCAGGGAAGGGGGAAAACAAGACTCTCTCTCTATCTCTCTCTATATCTCTCTATTCACAATTTCTCATCC
>JAEANM010017589.1:0-12906 GCA_017656035.1 Myanophis thanlyinensis | reverse complement strand
CGCCGCCTAAATATTAGCCTGGGAGACGTCCAACACATCGTCACCTCGCCAACCGCGAAGACCATCACCGAAGAATTTGAAGATGTCTTCAACGGTGAGTTAGGAAAATACCGGTGGACCCCAATCTCATTTAACTTAGACCCCTCCATACCCCCGATCAGACTGAAGCCCCGCCGGGTCCCGTTAGCCTGTTTTTCCCACAACTTTCAGTTAATATTTCATCTGTACACAGTATTTTATATTTTGAAAGCTGACCTATTGCCCTTTATATCTCACTTCTTAATGGAATCATTTTAGAACATATTCTGTCTCAGCAAATGCTTCTGTTTTCTCAAATTTTCTTTGCAAAAAGTTTCAGTATATTCAGTTGAATTTTCTTGTAATCTTATTTGCCTTATTAGACTGTTTCTTTGATTACTCTGAAATATTTCTACCTTAGCTGAAAATTTTCCTAGGATATTTCTGATCTTATACAAATACATTTCATTTCCCCCTCTATTTTCAATTATTCTTTTCTTGTCTGAAATCAGGAATCTGCATTCAGTCTTCTTCATATCCAAGGATTTCAACTTCTGACCGTCAGAATTTCTGAGTTTACTGCATGAGCCTGACAAAAAGATGTTACTGATTGAAGAGTCAAATTACAAACTCACCGCCTTAATTATTCAATATGTTAAGGCAGCAACATCTTTTTTTTCCAGGACAAAAGACAGAAGCCTGAAGAAAAAAAAAGGATATGTACTATGAAGAACAACACGGGTTCTGCTCATTCAAGGTCTTAATAACTTATTTTGAATAATGTACATTGTATTAACAGTTCTAATAATTGGTCCTGACCTCTGTTGTTTTTTTAGGTGCTTTTCCTTTCTATATTTTGCAATTCTCATTGATTCCATGCCTGACCTGAAATAGAATACATTTAGAGGCAGTCCACTGAGAAGGGCATCTAAGCACACTCCTCAAAATAGATAAAAGCAAAGATGAACTGAAGGCCAGAACATATATTGTTATTTGCTATAGGACAGGTGCAGAAAATGGCTTCCTCGTAATTTCCCTTCATTCTATATTATAACTCAGGTTGAAATAAGAAGCATTTCTCAGCAATTTGCCCACCATGAAGGTTGCCTTTGTAATTGAAAATGTCCTGGGGGGGACAACATATTATTGGTAGGAAGGGAACTGGAACAGCCATTACTGTGATCTTCCCCCAAAATCCTATTACAGAATTCTTGACTGTAGGAAAATTCAGGATGGTTGCCACTGTACAGGGCAGAAATGGCCTTGCCACTGAAGAAGTCTTCTAATGCAGCAAACAAAACATCAGGAGACTTCATTATGAACAACGTGTTCATTCAGAACCACATTTTTTTTAAAAAGCAGAGAAAAAATTCAAAAAAGCATCTTATACTGTCCTATTTGGGATGGAATCAGGCTTTACACTACAACTCTATACATGTCTAGTTGTGTGAATTATGGGCGATTGAGCAACGGGGTTTGCTTCCAAATAATCAAGCTGAAGAAATCACAGCAATGAGTCAGCAGCAGCACAGAAGGAAGGAGCAGCGCAGCCATTTTATGAAATTGTTTCTGTTCAGACTGCATGAACCTTCCTGGCTTTTCAGAGTTACTATTGTATGTCTTGCTAGCTTGTGTCCTTCTCCCCTCTCAGCTACAGAACATGAGTTCCAGAAATCAGAGAAGAGCAATATGTGGGTCTGCATTATTGTTATATCTGTAGTAGTAGTTTTCTTGTCCATCGCTTGTGAAGGATCAGATGCTGAAGGGCCTATTCAACCATGAAATGCTGCTTGCCTTCCCTAAGCGACTGCAGAGGCCTAGCATTTGCTGCAGAGCCATGTGGGAAGACTGAGAATCTCTCTTGGAGGGCATGTTGCTTTCACCCCTTAGCCTTTTTTTTCTCTACAAAAGTGACAGCTTCACTCTAGGTTTCATGTTCCTGAAAAAAAAAAAATCCACCATGAAGCACCTCCACTGGGTTGTATATGAAAGCTTTTGGCTATTTTCTGCTCATACCTGATCAAGGCAGCAATTTGATTTTCTTTTAGCTCACCACACTCCATCTCGATCCAGTGTTCCAGCTTAGATTTAGGGAATCTGCCTAAAATTCAACTCCAGTTGAATGGAGCTTACTGATAGAGCCACCAGAACAAGTCTCTGGTTGTTTATTTCCTATTGTTTAAACCAGCAGAAATTAGAAACCCCTAAAGTATCTTTCAGAAACGAATCTCTTCCCACATCCTTGTCTCTAATGAACCTTGTGGCCTGTATTGTTGTGCATTGCTCTGAGCAAGCCCCTTCCCTCCTCAGCTTACAAGAGTTGTTATTACTCACGAATCCTCTGTCTTTTTTTTTCCTTATCTAATTCACATGTGCAGGAAAAAAAAATCAAGAAATAAAAGCTGCACCTTAAGATAGTGTGCATGTGTTTGGCAATGCACAGCTAGCATCCCAGTGAAGACTGTGAGAAGCAGTTAAATTGGTTGGTCTTGCAGTTGTCAGTTTCCATATGCACAAACCACCACTCTGTTGTCTTTGCTACAATAAACTAATTAACTTCCAAGGTGCCAGGGTATTTTCTGTCCTCTTAAGGCACATACTCGAAGTGAATTCCTGCCAAGTAAATCTTGGGTTGGAAAGTAAACAGCTAGGGATGACCAAAGCTTCAACAGAAGCCATCAAAAAGCAGCTCTGATGAACAAAGGTGCTTCATGAGTTCATTTCTGGGACTTCTCCTTGAATGTCTAATGGTAGGAAGGGTCTTGTGACTATGCAGAGATATATTTCCTAGACTGGATTTCCAGCTTATCAGAGAAAGCTCCAGAAGCAATACAATCACCTCAACACAGGGACTGGCAAGAGAGTGCAGGATGTTTTACCACAGGCCGTGGCTGCATTCCAAGATACCCCAGTTCTGATATACCTACAAGGGACTCCTGAAGCAAAAAATAAAGGTTGGGAAGCTGCAGAAGTTAACGTAATTTTTATGTTGTGGATTCTTCCAGTTAAGAAAGAAATGCTAGTAGCATCCTTATAAAGGAAAAGTTATTCAGCATGGAAAAGAGAAACACTGAGAAACATGGTATAATTACCTTTTTTAAAAAAAATTATCCCTCAACCACTCTTTTGTCATGATCTAATTTGAGGATTTCTATATTTAAAGTATCCACCTCCTCCTTTTTAAATACATTAGTAAAAACTAATGCAAACTAAACCAGAAGAAAAATAATAAGAGTTCAGAAGGTGCAAAAAAATTTACAAGGGAAAATGAAAAGGCAATAATGCCAATAATAAATGGCTTTCATCACAATGAGCATAAGCTAATCTAATACTTGTAATTATACAATAATATAATACTTTTTGTCCAACTCTTCTCCCTATACCCTAAGTTTTATCCATATTCAATCCAGAATTCATAATCTTTTCACTCCTAGGTCAACAGAAAGTCCATTAGGAGTCACCAAAAATGTCAAACAAATAATTTACCCCTGGTCAGATAGTCCAACTTTATATTTCTTCTTTTTATATTTATTTTTTTTTCTCTTTCCCATAAAACTCACATTTAAATTTTTTTGCCACAAAAAATATATTTTGTATAGAATTCATCCTAAAATGTGACACTTTCTTACATTTTTTTTAAAAGTGAGAACAGCACCACAACATTTACAGATACACACATGGGAGGAATAGCTTGGTCTGATCAGAATTTTAGTGCAGAAAAAGAGGAATTTCAATCAATCTTCTTAAGACTGTTGCTGGGGCAAAAATGTTCCCTATCTTTTGCATCTCTTTAGCTGACTCTCTTGTTTTTCATGTTTCCTATGGAAACATCTCTCAATTAGTATCAAGTTCAAGTAAATTCCCTGGCTGTTTCTTTGGAGGAAATAGAGTTCCCAGCTGACTAAAAGAGAGAACTGCTGATGACTGCGAATATCTATGGAGCATTTCTAGCCTGAAATAAGTCTAAGGTGCTGGAAAGAGAGTAATGAGAGTTTACCTATCTTAGCTCTGACCTTGGACCCTAATAGGAGGGAACAGGACCCAAGGAAGGTTCCCTGTAATGAAAGCCACATCAGATGCTAAGTGTGAAGCCAGAGATTTTCATCCATGTGCTATCATCCATGACTTATATGAACCAGCTGAGTTAGGCTCTGTCCAAGCACTGTTCATTGGCTCCAAAATACAAACATAACACGTTCCATTAAGACCGCCAGAGCATTCCTGACTGAAGGGTATGTCCTTGCCATGCTATTTAAAGGCATGCATGCTACCCTTTATTTGTCCATATAAGTTGGTTGGAAGAGACTTGAGCCTTGTACTTAGCTCAGAGAAGACAAGAATTGGCCACTCAGAGGGGAAACTTCTGTCCTTGACCCTATCTTTATCTTCTTCCTATAACCGTTTCCAAACTGCTGAGAAATATACAGCTTTGCATAGCTGAATTAGCATCGTATTCATAGATGAAGCCACCAAAATGTATGGACTGCCACACTTTGAGTCCTAGTGCCACACCACTTAAAATACTGTGGATTCTACTTCCTAAATTATCTTCAACCCATTCCCAACTCCAGCTATGTCTTTTCTCGGTCTCCCAGGTTAGAGTCAAGACAGCTGCTGGCTGATGAAGTAGCTTGAACTTTCCCAGATGGCTTTTTCTCTCTTTCAGCAGCCTTCTTCCAGTTGGTGTATCACCTGCTGCTCAATACTGAAGAAGGGAAATCAAACCTAACCTGGCTGAGGAGTGACATTTTTCAAACTAAAGATTGGCAGTTCCCTGCCTGAGAAAATAGTTTTGAAAGAATGGGTTAGATTAGATGATTGCTAGTTTCTTCCCTGGTTTCTTATCAAAAGGTTCCCTGTCAGCCCCACTATCAGTATGACTTATTTTTTTTCAAAAGCATCCATATTTTTCCTAGCATGTAGCCTCTGATTGATCTGGTTCCCCATAACTATCTTGAGACTTGGTGGTTAGTGAGATAATAAACCTGTGCTTGGTCTATACCACTTCAGTCCAAAGGATGATATTTACATGATTCTCACACAAAAAGGAATACATAAATAATCCTCTTACAGAAAAATGCAACCAGCAGGAAGAAAACCAGGCTGTGCAACCACTTTCTTTTTAAAATGCTGGCTTCCTGGTGTACTGCTTTGTTTTTTTAGAGTGGAATATTCTGCCACCTGCCTTCCCACTTGCAACATAAAATAGTATGGCCTAGACCAGAGGTGGGCAATTATGGCTCCTTCATGACTCATGGACTTCAAGTCCCAGAATTCCTGAGCCAGCATGGCTAGCTCAGGAATTCTGGGAGCTGAAGTCCATGAGTCATGAAGGAACCATAATTGCCTACCTCTGGTCTAGGCCATACTATTTTAGTTATTAAGCCTAGACACAAATGCGCTACTCCCCCAGTGTGAGCATATTCACGGCTTACTCAGGTGCAACTCATGGTTATTTATCATTTTGATCATTCTATTTATTTTGTACTTAATATTGGTACTCAGAAAGTATTAAATCCCCAAAGTGTTGACTAGACATTCTTGAATTTGTGGTTCAAAGCTTCTGGAGGGCACTAGCTTGGGGATGACTGCTTATGTAGTCCTAGGTAGAGACCAAGCTAACTTCAATTGAAACATGTAATGTCATGCAGGTGCAGTCAAGAGATCTGGATGCAAATGGTCCGCAATGACAAATGGACACAATACCTTAAACCCTTTCTTAGCTGCCCCTGTACTGAAACAAATATGAGATTCTGGTGTCACTTACACTTTGGCAGACCTACCGTTGCCTGCTGCAGGCCTCAGAATTGCACATGCCTATCAAACCAGGGCCCAAGTATCTTTTTGACATTGGGAGCAGCAGACTTATCCTTGAAACTAGCATATAATATCAAGTATGTCACAAATGACAACTCATCATTCTGGTTGGCAGTTGAAATGGCCAGGCTGTTCTGATCTGAAACTTGCTATGGTATAAAGCCTCCTAGATTTGCATTTGCATCTCAAAAGGGAACTTGACCCTTCCTTATTATGATACCGTCTAAAGGCAGCTCAGGACAACCCTGTTTCTATATGTAGATTCAACATGGTCTATACGGTGAAACACAACTTTGGCAGATATATGGCCTTCGGTCATGAGAATTCTGTACACATGGGAGAGAATGGGGTATGCCACCAATTCTATACTCACCCATGCCTAATCATCTTCACATGAAAATATCTACCCTGCAACTCCACATTTGCACTTTCTGTGTTTCCTAACCCTTCCACCTCACCCCTACTAGTTTCTCTGCCACTATCCTGAAACTTGGGACTACCACTCCCAGAACCATGCTATCTGAGGATCAGAGGTGAAATTCAGCTGGTTCTAGCAGGTTCGCTAGAACCGGTAGTAAATTTTCTAAGCAATTCAGAGAACCCGTTGTTAGAAGAAATCTTTTATTTTTTTTCCACTTTACAGGATTAATCCTGTAAGGAAGGCAGGGAAAAAACATTCTGGTGTTGTTTCTAATCTTTATTGCCCTGCTTACAGAAACTGCCCACCCAGTCACATGACCCTCCCAGCCACGCCCAGCAAGCCAGGCCCACAGAACCGGTAGTAAAAAAAATTGAATTCCACCACTGCTGAGGATGATGGGAACTAGATAAGATGAGAAAAGAAAAAAGATAAGATGAGATAGAGAGGAGACGAGAGGAGAGGAGAGAAGAGAAGAAAATAAAAGACAGAAGAGAGAAGAGATTTATTGTCACATTTCTCTGTACATAATGGCACACATTAAAATAAAATTCTGATGCCCATTCTCAAATATGTTCATATACACATACATCTACTGTAGATATACATATATACAGTATATATATGAACTGTAGTCCAATCCATGTAGAGGGCATGAAATTGTGAAAGATCTTCAGTCTTCCAGTGTAAACAAATAAGACACCATTGCCAACTGTTCAAACTATTCTGAAAAGCAATGTATTAGAACGATTAGTCATGAAGACCAGCATTGGGAAACAGGACAGTAAATATTAACCATTGCTTTTAATGCCAACAATCTAGTCCTTTCTATTTGAAACATAAAGGGATAGATTGCCAGTTCCCATGTTGCCTGGTATGCTTAAGAGACAAATGAGGGAAGTAAGCCATCTGGTGGTAAAAGAGCTGCATAACAACAGAAAGTAAGAAGACACACATTCAGACAAGAAACATGCACTTAACACCTGAGCAGTTTGAAAAGCATCTTTAAGCAGAGAATCAATACTGTTTATTTCCTTCACAGTTAATGTAATGCAAATATACCATTGTTATAAATATAAAGAGCCTGAAATGGTGATTTCTGGTCTCATTCTTTTTAGCATTCAATTTTTGGACCTTAAGATAAAATTCACAGCAGTTCAGTCAGTTGGTTTGTAAATGAATCAAACAATACCATAGGAATTTTGCCACAGATTACAAGGCCATTTCTCATCCATGTAAGCACATCAACTATAATGTACAAGTTATATTGTCAAAGTAGTTCCGGTTATTAACTCTAAAGTTGAGATTTGGCCCAAATAACTTTTCTTGTTGCATAGTTGACAAACAAAAACAGCAGCTACAGTATTTAGAAGATTTAAATACTACAGCATTTACAAAAAAAAAAAAACAAGGAAAGGGGATTTGGGGTTGTAAATTTACTTCTTGGTCTTTATCCTACAAACCTCTCACATTGCAAAGTGTCTCCTACATCTGCATTGGGATGTATGATGACAAAATCCTGAGACATAGGGGTTGTGTTAAGAGTCAGTTACAATATAATGTTACCCATTCGTTTTATTCTCCTATATCTCACATAAAACGTTGCATGTCGAAGAGCAAAGCCATGCATTTTTCAGGAGCCACATTTGAAGAGATCTAGTTACATTTTTAAACACTGCAAACTGCCTCTTTATCAGTCACACCCAGAGCATTAAGAGTGTAATATTTTACATCATCCTGAGCCTTCAGATCAGTTTATGCATTCGCTTTCTATGCTGCTTCCAAAAGTAATTTGATGTGATTACAGGTACATGGATGTGGGAAGATAAGTATAGTCGCTGATGGAGGGCACTGAAAAATTGCATTATGCCTCATGTTAATCTCACAGACGTAACTCCCCTTTATTGTACATTCTGATTTCGCTGGAAATCGATCTCTGGAGCTGCAATTCTTCTCCTTATTTTTAGTGAATAGTTTTTGAAGGAGGAGGGAATATTTTAATAAGAAAGTATTCATTGATAAGAAGTTTCTGTGTATTAATTAGGGCATGTCAAATTTTTCAAGTTTCAATTTCCAAACATTAGGGGTTGTGATGTGCCTGAGGATTGTAAAGATATTTTGGTTACTTTAATATAATTTACGTAAATGTGCTTGGTAAATAACTATAAAAATATCCTAACTTTTCAGACCAGCAATTATCCAGCAAACAACCAGACCGGCAATTCCTCAGTACAATCAAAGAAGAACATTATTCTGTATGCAGTAAGTCTGGTGAAAAATACCTTTATCATTTCACTCCAGAGAAAGACTCAAAAACAGGAAAACCTGCTCAAATGATTGCAGATACTCTGGTGTATTTCATGAAGAAGACTGGCATTGGAAAACCTTGAAGGCCATTGGAGGAGATCATACAAATGTTAATACTGGCTGTGAAAGTGGTGCCATGCACTGGGTAGAGGTCAAGCCAGAGCATCCACTCCGCTGGAGCTGATGGACTGGTCTGAAGGTGTATATGGGCCACCTTTCACATGCAAACTGTCTACTGTGGAAATAAAGAAATCCATTGATGAACCCATGCAAGTATCACAGTGGCCCTTTCATGCTTGATCAATAGAGAGATGTGTGAAACAGGTCATAGAGGCAGCAAGCAGAGTGTATACACATGAGAAACATGGAGGTTATATCAGAGGCTAAAAAGCAAGAAGAATGAATCAACACAGACTTGATGAAACTTGCTTAAACATAACTCAGATAATTGCTTTCTGGTGTTAGTTTATGATTGCAGGGATTATTTTTTTTGCTTAGCTAGATAAGATTCATGCAGAAAAAAAACTTTAAATTTTGTAGCTCAAGGTATAATTTTGAAAAAATAAAGGTAACAGTATTTGTGGGATATAGGATCAGACATGGATTTACCATACCAAGCTAAACGTTGTGTAATTGCAAAAATAACAGATTTGAATTCTTGGTGTAAAAATACATATTTTTAGAACCCCTCACTGAAAAAGATTGCAAAAATTAATTTTCACCCCACAAAACGACACGCCCTATAGTATATGTCATCTTTTTCATTGTCTTTAGAAGGGCCTCAGATTATTTCTCATATGCAAATTTTCTTCCTCTTTTTGGACAAAAGTAAAGACAAATCATATATTGTTTGTGCAGGCAGATTTAGTTTTCTGTAATACCTTTCAGTTTGCTTCTTTCACAATTGCAGCGATATTTTGCCACTCCATATTTCTACCTGAAAGTTGATAACAACCTCTTCATGCCAAAAGATAATCTTTTTCTTTGCTCTCCAATATTATTTTAGTTGAACGTGCTTCATAATGCATGTTAGAGCAATGCTGAATATTTCATATGCTGGAATCTCCATTAATAAGATATAGTGTCTTCTAGTGTTTGCTAATCATTATTGGACTGATACAGCAATAGTTTATACTACCCCATAATTTACAGCACTCTTTGGGCAGTTTACAAGGTAGAAGCATTATTTGCATATTGCCCTCAACAATCTAGGTCCTCATTTTACCGACCTTGGAAGGCTGAGCCCCATCAGGATCGAACTCCAGGTTGTGGGCACTGTTTGCCTGCAATACTGCACTTTACCCACTGTGACACCAGGCCTCATTCCCTCCAATAATGAGAATAGGCACCGTATCACCTCAATGAAGGCCACTTAAAGCAAATATTTATTTTAGATTTTGTTCTACCTTTTTTCTAATAACTAAATATGGCTTACATAGCAGTGTTCTTTTTTCCCCGGTAGCATAAATCCTGCGAGGTGAGTTTGGTACAAGAGAGTAACTGGCTGAAAATCAGTCACAGAGTTTCCATGGTTGAGGGTAGACTCAAAACCAGTTTCTCCCTGTTCTCTGTCCAACACTTTAGCCACCACAGCCATTTTGTTCAGATTATTGATATATTACAGAACAAAATAAATGGGTATACAATAGAAATCTTGTAGTTTGTACCATAGATCATTGTACCATAGATCATTGGAAAATGCTGAGCTGGGTTTTTTAACTGTTCCTTCACTATCATAAAAGCAAAAGGACATTATATCAGTGAAAGAAGAATAGGGCTATGTCTGGTCTATGGCTCAGAGCTTCTTTGTCATGATGGGTTGCTAAATGATTGAGATGTGTATTCTGGAACGAGTTAAGCCCTTATTGCACTAAACAGTTACACTTAGGTGTCCTACAGAAATCTTTGGTCTGAAACCATGCATTGCTCAAATACAGGTCGTCCTCATTTAGTGATTGTTTTGTTTAGCAACAATTCATAGTTATAACAGTAATGTAAAAGTAGCCTTGCAACATTTGCACGTTTGTAAATCAAACTGAAATAAAATTGTAAGCACAGTTATGGGCTCACTTAGCAACCACTTCAGTTAATGACTGAGTTGTGGGTCCCCAAATGAGATCACTGAATGAGGACTGTTTGTAATGCTAATGGTGCAGATATTATTCTAGATTACTACAAGAACCCTTCTTTTTCAATATTTGGAAGATCCCTTGTCAGATCAAGAAATACAATCACAATCATAAGTAGCTTATGCATCTACATTCCTTCATATTCTTTTCAATAAATATGGCACAAATTCATTCTGAATTTCTGAAACTGAAACTCACAATATTCCAGAGGTCTCCTGGCCTCATAATCAGCCTCTTTGCCCATTGAATGTCATGAAAGAAAGGGAAACAGAGAGGCAACGACAATATAGCTGACTTCTAAACCAAGCAGTTGCATTGAACAGTTGCGTTTACTGAGCCGGAAATGGCCAAATGGGTGAAACCCATCCAGGTGGTTGTGACGGTAACACGGCCAGGTGGTTGGAAGGCACGTAACCCCTCTGTCCATTCACTTCCACTAAGAACCATTCTTTGCTTCCCTTTTTATCATGGGGTTCCAGCACAGTCACTGATTGGCCTGCTTGCAGACTGACTTCCTGGTTGCTCCTGGCTGTGAAGGGATAAGCAGCACTTACCTAAAAAAATAGAAACACAATTATAATACTGGATATGATTTTGATCATTATAATACAGGGTTATAATGCCTATCCATATAGGCAAAGCAACTTTCTGGGATGTCTTTCTGCAAACATCCTGAAGAAGTAGAAATTTATTCAGACATTTATGGAAAGTGGCCACACCCAGAGACAGGACAGCTATCTAAATTTGTGGAGTTATACAGGGCACAAATGAGCTACCAATCCAAAGAAACAAGAATGTTTGGTTATTAATTGCCAGCCTTCAGAAAGTAATAAGTTTGAAGCTGGTGAGGCAGAAATCTCTCATTTTACACCAGAGAAAGCCATACTATAAATAAGAGAGAAGAAGCAGAATCTTTCAAAGCCAAGAGAAAAATAGTGAAACAAAAAGGGGAGACAAAGAGCTGGGATTTAAACCTTGAGACTAACATATATAAAGTGCACAGTTCCTCCTGGGTGTTGTTAGATGAATTTTCTTGCCTGTATGGCTTCCTAATGCATTGCAGGATGTGGACTTGTGTAACCTTGTTGAATTTGTGTGATGAATGCTGAACAGTAAGAGGCATGAATGAAAATAAAATAAATGGAAGTAGTGACAGGCATATGGAATTGTGAATTATTCAACTCAGCTCTGGATACTAGGCAAGCTAACAGCAAACCTAAAGTAAATGGCCAGAGTGTTTGAGCCTTGAAATGCAGTTTGCAGTGGTCTCCAAGCACCATCCTAGTGGTTCTAGGAGAAAAAATGTCAACATAAACCCCTCTTCCCTACCAAACAAATGCTTCCAGATCCAGACAATACAAAGAAAAATCTTCAGGGAGGAAGATGTAGCTCAGCTCTGACCACATTTCCTTTGGGAACTTTCAGATTGGGTATTGTCCACATTGGAAGGCACCCATCTGGGAGGTTGGTGGGGAAAAAGGGAGGGGAATCTGGGACTGGATTATTCCCTATTGACATTTTTCTAGGATTGCACTCAAAATGTGTGTTGTTAATGAGGGGTCCTTTCTATGTTGCACAGCATTGAATAAGGAAGAGGAAACTGATATTCGCCCAGGCTAGCAGAAATACTAAGGAATAAAGTGCAGATAATCCTGCTTTGGTTATATTTAGTCTGTTTCAGGAAACTATGGAATTTGGTTTCAGACAAAGAATTGAGAACCCAATAAACTTCTATTCAATTTTGTTTTGCTTAACAATGCATCTCTGGTAACTGCACTGCACTTTTCCTCCCTGTCCTCAGCATGCTGTCTTCATCTTATCCTCAGCTGAGATGCAGGGAAGAGCCAAGATCTGCCTTCTGCAGAGTCCTTTGTCTGTGTTACTGTTACGTATTAAATAAGCATTTGGAAGTTCTCACTCCAGTCCACAGTTCAAGTGGGAAAATACTTTAATTTGATAGGTTGACTGGCTGACAACCTTCTATAAAAGGAGTGCTGCCTGCCAGCATGTCATGCATGTTCTACCATGAGCTGAATAAAGAGTTGCTGTTTAGATCACTTTGCTTCGCCTCCATTCTTTACACAAACTTAATAGTTATTCCTGACTGGTACTTTCCAGACTTTATCCAGTTTCATTATGAATGTTCTATACCCATATAAGGAGTTGTTGGAGACAGCAAGTCTGGCCGCCGGCATTCAGAGAGCGGGAAAACCCTGC
>JAEANM010017588.1:0-12906 GCA_017656035.1 Myanophis thanlyinensis | reverse complement strand
AAACTGCCCACCCAGTCACATGACCCCCCCCAGCCACGCCCACCAAGCCACGCCCACAGAACCGGTAGTAAAAAAAGTTGAATTCCACCACTGGTTGGACTCCAAAGTCCCTTCAACTCTGTTATTCTGTGTCCTCTAACTATGTCAACATTTCAGGTCTGTTGAAAAAGACGCATTTCAAACAAACACCTCTGAAATTAACAAAGAAGGGGCTAACTAAATTCTAGTGGCAAGTGGTTCCAATGGTTAGAGCCTTCCTGGGATCTGAACGTGCATGCACTTTTTGCGCCTGGTTTAGATCATCAGATGTGACAAGCTTCATGTACGCAAGTTTTATTGTTACGGAAGATCTGGAATCTAGCGTTTGGCAAGCTTCCTTCCTCCTTGGCTGCCTGACATTTGTCCTACCTGTTTGTCTCCCTCCCTCCCTCCCTCCCCCACGTAAGCACCTGAGAAATTCGAGGGATGCAGGAAATTGTGTTACCTTCCCACTTCAAAAGAAGAGGCTTCAGCTCTTTGGGTCACAATCTTAGATTAGGGCTTCTAGATAAGGAGAGCAAATTTGAGGAAAACAGAAGCAAAACCCTTCAGGGAAAAGGAAAAATTGCAGAGGGCAAGCTGAAATATGGCCGAGGCCATCGACCTCTGCAGTCCTTGCCATAAATACCTTCCACGCTAGCAAAAAGGGGAGCATGTGAACTCTGGGCTGCTTGGGAGCAGAGAGGGGTTGCGTGGAGGTTTTTTTAAAAAAAAGTCAAGATAGAAGCTGCAGCTAAGCAACTGAAACCCGGTGGAGAGAGTGGACTGCTTCAAATACCTCATCTCAAAGAACCTGTCATGGACCTTCCACATCAATACCATGGTAAAAAAGGCTCGACAACGTCTCTTTCACCTCAGACGATTGAGAGACTTCAGACTACCACCAAAGGTGCTCAGAAACTTCTATTCCTGCACTGTAGAGAGCATCCTGACGGGCAACATCACAACCTGGTTTGGGAATAGCACCTTGGAAAACAGACAAGCACTACAGAGGGTACAGTGACTCATCAGTTAAGACACCGGGCTTGTTAGAAAGCCAGCAGCCCAGGTTCGAGAGCCGAGTTCCATCCTACAGGGTGACCTCCTGTCCACATCAATGGTGAAATTCAATTTTTTTTACCACCGGTTCTGTGGGCGTGGCCACAGGATTAAACATCACCAAGCACAGAATTACCATTACCATTACAACTTCACCCAAGTTACAATGCAATAAGGGGAGAGGCAGTTTCTGTGAGCAAGGCAATAAAGATGAGGCTAGAAACAACTGCCTTATTTGCAGGATTAACCCTATAAAGTTAATCTTTACAGGATTAGCCCTGCAAAGTGGGGGAAAAAAACCAAAAGGAGTTCTTCTAATAACCGGTTCTATAGAACCGGTGCGAACCGGCTGAATTTTACCTCTGGTCCACATGCCAGCTCCTGCCAACCTAGCAGTCCAAAAGGATAGAAATGTGAGTAGAAAAAGAGGTACCGCTTCAGTAGGAAGGTAACTGAGCTCTATGACGTCATGCTGATCACATGATGGCGGAAATGTCTTCAGACGGCGCTTGGCTCAATGGCCTTGAAATGAAGATGAGCACCGCCTCCTACAGTCAGCAACAACTAGCAGAGTAAAACCCAGAGTAAAACCCCTTTACCTTTTTTACATGGATCAGCATATTGTAGACGATCGGGCTCAGTCAATTAGGAAGAAAATGTATCAAATGTAAAACATTGAAAATGGTAAAAGTAAAAAGCCGACTATATTTACGGTGCTTGCGGGCATCATGAATTGCGGATAAGCACACTAAGCTTGTCAGATGGAAAGCTGACAGCCCGGGTTCGAGACCTGAGCACCGCATGATAGGGTGAGCTCCCATTACTTGCTTCAGCTCCTACCCACCTAACAGTTCAAAAGTGTACAATCAGTAGTGGAATTTAATGTTTTTTTGCTACCGGTTCTGTGGGCGTGGCTGGGGGTGTCATGTGACTAGGTGGCAGTTTCTGCAAGCAGGGCAATAAAGATGAGGCTAGAAACAACACCAGGATGTTTCTTTCCTGCCTTCCTTACAGGATTAACCCTGTAAAGTGGGAAAAAACAAAAACAAAAGGAGATTTCTTCTGACAACCGGTTCTCCGAACTGCTGAGAAAATTTACTACCGGTTCTAGTGAACCTGCTGAATTTCACCTCTGATACAAATGCGAGTAGATAAATCGGTACCACTTCAATGGGAATGTAACAGCATTCTGTGCGCCTCAGCATATAGTCAGAGTCAAGACATGAGTGGAGAGGGGAAAGATTTACCTTTAGGTAGAATATGTAAGAGATATAAAGAGTGAAATTGTGTTATATAAAGTGTGTGTGTGTGAGAGAGGAGGGGACTTTTTTTGTGCCTTTGAGGCAGCGTTGATTCCTGGTGATGGCTCTGACTAATCCTAGTTTTCTTGGCAAAAGTTCAGAAGTAGTTTGCCATTGCTTTCTGCCTAGGGCTGAAAGAGAGTGACTGGGTCTAAGGTCACCCAGCTGATTTCATGCCTAAGAGGAGACTAGAATTCATCATCTCCAGGTTTCTAGCCTGGTGCTTCAATCCCTACACCAATCTCTCCTTCCCTCTCTCCCTCCCTCCCTCTCTCTCTCATAATTGTATAAAACACATACACTCTCTCTCTTAGAATGTATAAAAGAAATCAAATCTAAAATATATAATCTAATAACATTTTTAGACAGAAAAGGTATCAAAGATGTAAATCTAGAACTTGCTATCCATCAGTGGATATTAGTTTTAAAAACTAGGAATGGGGTAAGAGAAGACTCTTATCAGAAGTAAATAATCAGGAACATTCATTGAGTTCAGAGCACAGAATAATCTTGTCAACTAATGGCCAAAGCTAAATTGGTACTAGATAAGAGTCAACTGAATTCACAGAGACTTAGGTCTTTTGTGACAATGCAACGATTCCAAACTGATGACATGTTCAACCCCACCTTCCAGCTCATCGTCTTCTACAGATCCTAGAAATCTAATAGAAGCCACAGTGATATAATACATATCATGATATCCACATGGAAATGGCATGAATTATGCAACGAACAAATAACATAATTTGTGTCATTTGTACAGTGATGTCATGACCTCTGAAACAGCATTTCCCTGCCATTGCCTTCTTGGTTGCTGAAAAATCAGCTGCCGATTAGATTAGATCTGGATTGCTTTACTTCCATTACAGGAAATGTGTAAGTTATGAACTACATCATACATATATTAAACTGGCAGAATAAGGCATGATGCTTTTTTCATACATAATGATTAGACTATTAAAAATGAATAAGGAAGGAGTTCTAGAACAAGGTAAGCAAAGGCGGCTTATAAAAGGTAGTGACTGAAAGGTTTCAATTCCACTTCCCAAGGCCAATAAACTTCAAAGCAGTCAAACCAGCTTTCTTGACTTGCTATGACCTATCTTAATAGCTAAGGGGGAAAAAACATAATTGGAATCTTCCTTCAAATACATGTGCCTAGAAATTGCATTATTCATAAGGGATCGCCCTATAAATTCCATTTGTCAAAACAATTGACAAGACACATTATCTGTTGCTTTGAAATTAAATTCTATCCCAGATGTTCTATGCCGAGATTCAAAAGAAACTCAGGAATAAGTGGATCCTTAGTTGTCTTAGTGTCCGATCGGCCTTGTTTGGGCATGGAATGAAATAAACCAAAGAGAATCAAGGCAGGGTAAACTGAGTTTGTTTCTGAAGCTTTCTTGTTTTCCCAGGCTACCTCCATGTTTTGTTAATACCAAATTCCTTCTCCAAAGTCTTCCCGGTGCTCCTCTGCAGCACCCACATCTTCTTACATAGGTTTTCATACATTAGAATGTATTAGGTTTACGTATTTAAAATATTTATACTCCATCTTTCCATCCATACTGTTGCTTAACTTAACCCATGCATAAAACCATGTGTAATTAGACAAGGACAAACCCAAAACACCATCAAAGCCACAAGAACAAACAAGCTCTCTTGTGCAGCTCTCTTCACTTGATCCCCACATTCCCAAACATGGAGGGGGTGAGAGAGAGAGGGAGGGAGGGAGGGAGGACGAGAGAGGGAGGGAGGAAGAGGGAGAGGGAGAGAGGGAGGGAGAGAAAGAGAGATCCGAATAGACCAAACAGGAGAAATGACTAGATTCTACTGTAGAAAGTTAGCACCCACTCCTCTTCTAGAAGAATGTAATATTTTGAGAAATATTAAAAAGGCAGAATATATTTCCCCAAAGGAGAAACATGTTCTTGGAAAGCAGCCCCAACCTTTGTTAACAGCCCCAGCAGGACTACAAAAGCAAAAGAGCTTCAGCTACAGGACGATGGGATTATCCTTCAGGGCAAAGCTGTTCAACCACAATAGAAACTGCACAACAAAGCTCCTTCATTTCATCAATCCAAGCTTCAACCAAGCTTGACTCAGATAACCTACAAAATCAGCTATGACCCCCTGCATAGCCCCATGGGAGTCTGACGGCAATCAATAGAATACATGCCCTTGCCACAGGAACAGGAAGCTCAAGTGCAATGCCTAAGAGAGGGTATAAATAACCCTCACTCTCTCTCTCTCTCTCTCCCCCATGTGTTCAGACTTCAAACCCATGGGAGCCTGTCCATCAATAAACCATCTTTCCATCAGCCTTCATGTTTCCAGTGTCTTTCTCACCACTTGGAACTGAACCCAGATACATATTTCCAACACTACTTTATTGTAAGGCTACATTAATAGAATCCCTTCAAATCAGACAATACAAATCTCTCGCTATCTCTTTTTACCACCTGACTAATTAGGATGGAGCCTTTCTAAATTTCTCCCTTTGCCTATTATTCAGTTGTGGGCTCTCCCAAACTTTTATCTGACCCTTCCTAGAGAGCATCTCATCCCACATGCTATTACATTATACTATATATTACATCTCATCTCCCAAGTCATTCCCACATACTATTACATTGTGTGATATGGATGCACGTGCAAACAGGGTGGAACTTGGATTGCATGGCTGCAACCATCATCTTGCTTGTGTTGGTTAACTCCTTTCTGTGGATCCCACCGGGGTGTAGCCTATTGGAGTGTTGTCTTGTGTACACTGTGCCCAAAAGTACATTGCGTTTGTTACTCGTGTACCCAGGCTCTGGCTAAGAAAGTAGAGAATCTCTACCATACTTTTCATACTTTGCTAAAAAGGACTCTACCACACACCTTTACTGAACCTAACCAACAATATTCCATTGTAAATGCTCCCTCCAAAAGAAGCATCTAAAAAAGAATAGATTTTTAAACATTTCTTTAAAATTGTGTATGAAAAGGAATAAGCAATTCTGAAAACGCAATACACATTGGGAATCCAAGTTTATAAAATACAGGTAGTCCTTAGCTTATGGATACAAATTGAGACCATGGTTGTTGAGGAAATCACTGCAGTTAAGTGAATCATGCGGTCTTGGAGTAAATCTGGTTTTCCTTGGTGACTTTGTTTGCCAGAAGTTGGATGAGAAGGTCATAAATGTCCATCACAGGACCCCAGGATGTTGCAACCCTTCTAAATACATGTCAGATGCCAAGTAACCAAATTTTGATCAATATGACCATGGAAATGCTGGGTCATTATTGCTTGTAAGTCACATTTTTCAGTGCCACTGTAATTTTGAAGGTCACTAAATGGATGGTTGTAAGTTGAGAACTATCTGTAGTTTTAAACTCTTTTAAAAAAAAGTCTTTTTATAGCATCAAACTAATTAGCAGGGGAAAAAAAGAATTGCATGCTACAGTTAACAAAACATTGTGTTATAATTAGGAGAGCAAAGAAAAAGAGTATGTCAAAAGCAAAACAACTCCCAAAATGTGATCCTTTCCTGGGGCTCTTTGGTCAATTTAAATTTTGACCGACTGTACGTATATTGTGGCTGCAAATCAGTGTGTAGATTTATCCTTCCAATTTTGGATAATAATTATTTTAATCATACTTGTGCACAAAACAATCACAATATCTGAAATTTAGATACAGGGAATTTAGCCCACAAAATACAGATTTCCTTTATGTACAATTAATCTAAAAATCATATTTTTATTATTATTGTTTAAATCTATTTGCCACCTATCTCTCCATGGAGTTGCTATACCTGTTTACAATAATAAAAAGGAAGAACATGAAAGGAGTGTAAACAGAGAAGTAAAATAATAGTACCATAAAATAAACAATGGAAAAAGAACCCAATGAGACTATATCAATATTTATAGTCCTGTAAATTTCAGCTCTGAATATGGTATACAAAAGCAAGTCCAGACCATGTGAATTAATATTTCAATTCTTGAATTGCATTTCCAATAAGCAATAACCCTTATTAAACATTCCCTTGGATAGCCAGAATACGTGAAATAATTTTTCTGCTGTGTTAACCTCATTTAAGATAAAAGGAATTGACTTTCCTATTCTTTAAAGCAACCTTCCACTGGTTTAATAAGAACAGAATGTTGTTATTCCAAAGGCTGTGTAGGTAGAGAGTTCATATCAATCCCATCAACTTCCTTCAACTTCTTAAGAAAAAGATCAATGCTTTAGGAATTTTCAAAAAGCCATGGGATTTCAGAATGAGATCAAAGCAAAAACAATCTGAATAAAAGGAACTTAACTAATATGACAAGAAGAATTCTCAGAGAAATCAAAATCAGTTCTACAAACATTTAAAAACAGCTCTATCAGGACAAAGTTGATCCAAAATAATGAGATTATCAAAAACCCAATTAACCCTAATCCTGACAGGGCTTTCCCAACCATTTTTTTAAAAAAATTTTCCATTGTGTTTCTATTTAATATATTGTCAAATTTCCATTTGGGAGAGTTTCTACCTTAGGAATCTATGCTCAGGTAAACAAAGCTTCAAACCACAACCTAAAGCTCAAATTGCTAACTGAATTATTTACTAAGATAACTTTAATCAACTTTTTAATCTTTTCGTTGCATCCTTATTTAATACATTGTGAAATTTGCCAGTTGTGAGAATTTCTAGGCATCTATACCCAGGTAAACGAAGTATCACAATGCAACCTAAAGCTCAAATCACTAACTACATTTGACTAAATTAGTTGACTAAAATAATTTTAATCAGCTTAATGTCTGTGGCGATTCTCAGTCATCTAGGTCAGGGGTGGGCAATTATGGCTCTTTCATGACTCGTGGACTTCAACTCCCAGAATTCATGAAGGAGCCGTAATTGCCCACCCCTGCTCTAGGTCATAGTTGTCTCAAAGGTGCTTTTTCCAGAAGCAACTGGACTTTCTGGTTTTTCTTCGAAGGAATTTCATGTCTCATCCAAGAAGCTTCTTGGATGAGAAGTGAAACATCTTCAAAGAAAACCCAAAAGGTCCAGTTGCCTCTGGAAAAAGCACCTTTGGGACATTTTAACCAGTTTGTTTATCTTCTTTCTGATGTGTCCCAATATAATATGTGGTCAAATTTACCAATTGTGAGAGTTCTAGGAATCTCTTTCCAGGTAAACAAACCATAAACATAAATCTCTATAAAACATAACATAGCATTCATCTGCTTTCCCTGTTATAGATCTGAAGGAATTTGGCAACAGCTTTTCAAACTAACAAAATCTTATTAAAAGATACAGGGGTTCATTTCATTATGGATCCTCTGATAAAGGATTTAAATTGGCATAAGGGGAGAAGGGAAGGTAAGACTGCTTAGTTATGCTGATACAGGTTGTTTGTGACACAGACTATAGATGTTTTATCACTTAATGGTTGTAACAGTGTAATACCATTGCAATCTAACCCAATATCCTGCTTAATAATACTGATACTTCATTTTCCCCACAATTAATTAGAGATCTGCAATAAAGTGTCCTAAAATTGTTAAAATGCTCATAATGGTGGATCATAATATTTGAACTTAAGTTCAAATGTTACAATCCACCATTATGAGCTTTTTAATAATTTTAATAATTTTAGGGTTTCCAGCAAGAACTATTAAAATTAAAAGTCAAAAGAGAACATTCTTGACATATGCCATGGCATATATTTAATCCAGAAGGAGACAAACCATTACTAATCATATGTGTTTACAAATAATTCAAAACATGTCAATTCAGAATACCGGTATATTTAAAACATGGGGCAGACCCATAAATCAACACCTGATTTCAGAAACTTCAAAAAACACCAAACCAAAAATTTCCTCAGCCTTCAAAAAACTGGTGGCTGCTGGATTCTATCTGCTTTGAATTAAAGGAATTATATCAGTTATAAATCTAATATTATTGTAATCTGGATTGCATATAGTATAAACCCAATTTGAACTGGATTCATAGTAACTGAAAGTATAGGCAGTAAACCAGTAGCCAAAGCAGCTATTAAAATCTTAAACACCCTAACTGATTAAAAAACTAGGTTGTAATTGAAACCAAGAGTCAGGTCTTCACCCAGTTTAAGGAAGGGGAGAATTCATATTTATAAATGTGCAAAGCATCAGGATCTATGCAAGTAGTTACATCAAGGAAATATGCATGCATTAAGACAAATTGAGTTATTGAAATATTACAATTTAGGAGAAGTTGTAAATGACAAATGAAGTTGGTTTTATTTTAACGGAACTTTTAAAAATCATGAAACAAGCAAAAAGCATTACAAGATTTTTTAGTGCAGCTTGTCAATTAAAAAAAAAAAAGCATGTCAGGGAAATATCTGCACAAATTCACCTGAAAACCATGTACAAAAATTGCATGACTCTATCTATGGCATTATTATTATTTTTGGGGGCAAAAACTATATATTTCGCAAAATGGGAATGTTAAAAGAAATATGCACAGAATGACCTCTAACAATGACCTAATCCTCAAGTTATACCTACAACTGAGACAAGAATTTTGGTTGCTAAGCAAGGCAGTTGTTAAGTGAATCACACCTAATTTTATGACGTTTTTGCCATGGTTATTAAGTGAATCATTGCAGTTCAGAAGTGAATCGTGTGCTTGTCAGAAGCCAGGTGGGAAGGTCACACAGAACAATCACATGATCCCAACACGCTGGTTGCCAAATGCCCAAATTTTGATTATGTGATTGTGGAGAAGCTGTGACAGTCATAAGTGTGAGGAACAGTTGCATGCCACTTTTTTGAGTGCTATTGTAACTTTGAACAGTCACTAAATGAATACTTATAAGTTGACGATCATCTGTGGTGCTATGCTTTAAAAAACAAACTAAAAGAAGAGGCCGTGAGCTTAGAACTGAAAAATTAGAAAGGGAGGCAAACCACAACTGACACATTTCTTCATTCTATCTGAGTCAATGTGGAAATATTAATTTTGATTTCCCCCCGCCCCCCCCCCCCCCAAATTGGGATTGCTTTGAAAACCAGGACGCTTTCTCTTATTCAGTTTCGCTGCACACATGTTGTGCATTGACAATAAAGGATTGATTGAATTATCATTCATATAATCAATCCTAGTTGGGAAACCACATGACGTGGACACCATCTAAATTCTTAATTCATATTTCACTATTCATTACATGCTTATGAATTCACAATGATACATTTTATTGGCTGCAAAATGGGTCAAACCACTTAATCAGTCATCTATCCTTTGCTGTGTAAGAATGCTAGGTTATGTAAGTTGTTTTTGTACAACTGATTGTACATTCCCATGCATCACGTACTATACACGAGACGTAGAGCTGTGTTTCTCAAAGTTGGCAACTTTAAAATGAGTGGATTTCAAGTCCCAGAATTCCTCATGCTGGCTAGGGAACTGTGAGATCAGCCAACGAGAAACTTTGCAAGTTTAAGAAACATTGATGTAGAGGAAAACAACTTTTGTTTCTGATCTTCTTGTCAAAACAAATTAAAGGTTATGAGTGAGGACATTTCCTCTTTGTTTTTTTAATCAAAAGAGATAATTTGCAGAGTAGGATGCTCCAAAGTTTAATAGAATAGTAAAAAGTTTTAAGAGAGCTATGGGGTCCTTAGTGTTCTCTGAGCTTGGCGGTTTTCTTGCAGACATTTAATTACCAAATTAGATAATATCATCAGAACTAGAAGGGAGTGAGATTTGCTCTTATACTTATATACTTGTGTTGGTGGGAGTGTTCTTGGTGTTTCTTTGATGGTTCTTTGGTGGTTTTAAGAAAGTTTTGGCCAGGAACTAAATAGTAAGAATCCCTTTATTGTATGTATATTGTATTTTTCCTTTCAAAGAAGGCTATGCAGGCTATCCTTCATTTCATCCCACAAAAGCCCTCTGAGATACACATTGGGATGAAAAGCAGTGGCCCAAAGTGTGCAATTTGATCCTGGGCTTCTCAATGCTTGTACTAAGACGCTACCTTGGATACCAATGGGGAGGATCGAGTTCTTGTAGTCCAAACAAGATCTGTTCAGATTAAGTCAAGCCATTCATATTCAGGAATTAGCTTGGCAATTTGAGTGAATTTAGTTCCATAGCCAGTTGTGCCATGACAGTGTCGAGCAATCTGATTGCTATTCTCATCCTTCCGGTTCAGACCAACATTTTCCAGACCCTTTCTCCTTCTTCTCCACTCAGTTTTGTAGCTGCCGTTGCTATTTCATTGACCTCACAAAACAAGGATAAGAAGCTTCGCCTCCCTACATACACACCCTGTGCGGTTAAGAAATTGCATGTTATCAGTTTTTCTTATGAGACCCTCGTTCAGGGTGCACCAATGTACAGGTCATCCTCAACTCACAATCAATTGTTTGGCAACCGTTTAAAGTTAGACGGTGCTGAAAAAAGTCACTTGTAGCCTTTGCAGATTTGTGTCCTTCTCCGACAAATAAAGTTTTGGATGGGTGGAAGCTGGATTCACTCAATGATTGTGGTGATTTTCTAAATAGCCATGGTAAAACAGTCGTAAAATCAGGCACAACTCACATAATGACTGCATTGCTTAATGACATGTTTGTAAACCAGTTGTGATTGTAAGTTGAGGATTAGTTGTATATTGTTTTACTTTCTCACAAATAGTAACAAAGTGACCTGCCATATTGGAAGATATTCAAGGTCTTCACAGGGTGGGAGACTAGGGCTCCTTTATAACTGATGGATTTTAACTTAATGTTGGCTCAGGAATTCTGGGAGTTGAAGTCCATAGGTCATAAAGTGGCCACAGTTGCCCTCCTCTACACCAGATCATTCTTCTTCGAGACCCCTACTTGATGTAAATTATACCATGTAGTTTAACTCTGATAAGAGACACCAAAACATAGGAATGGTGCATTTCTGCCACAGTGGCATGTCCATCTACATAGGTTGAAGATGAGGAATAGTATTAATTGAAGTTTGTTCTAGGTTGTCAATCTCCTTCAGTTCCAGGGATGTCCCATTCAAAAAAGTCAAGACAGTAGCCACAAGTGTCACACCTGTGGATACCCCTGTTGAGCCCCAACCAGACAAGACAACGATAGGGTCATGAGAATTGCAATCCAACCACAACCGGAGGACTAATATTGTCTCATCTCTCAGAAATTGGCGAACAACAATTGAGTTAATTGGGATTGACAAATATTATTGGAATATATTCCAATAATATTGGAACCTCAAAAAAAAATCCACTCATTCTGCTATAACACCAATAGAATTTGTTTTTAGAGGCAATGCTCTTGTGTAAGACATAACTTCTCTGCCAAATGTGTCTCCTTTTTCAGTTTTGAACAATTTGTTTTACAAGTTTATTTTATGCTGAAAAGGTATTCAGTTTTTATTCTTTGTCTTTGCTCTTACTAGTTAGCACTGGTCTTTCCCACACATTCTTTTTTCAACATTAAACATTTATAAGAACAAAGGTGAGACTTTGTTACATCTTAAAGACTTTATGTCTCCACTGCTGACAAAAGCTTTGATGGATTGGAATGATCTTGCTGAAGAATGGTTCTCCATATTAAATCTGGTCTGGTCTGGTGCCCTGTTTAGAATTCTTATTCCATGGTTGTGTTGTTATGGCTGCTTCATCCTAAATGAACTCATGCTTCTTTATAGCTGTCACTCCTTCACTCTTTGCTTGTTCTGATCTGCTAGTGCCCATCCCTTCGAAGGCCAACGGGACCACCATCTCTTCCCTGACCATGAACAAGGACACCCTGATAGGAGGGGTGACCAATCCAAATGAAGTCTTCTGCTCTGTTCCTGGACGACTGTCTCTCCTCAGTTCCACCTCCAAGTACAAAGTTACGGTCGGCGAAGTTCAGAGGAGGCTCTCGCCCCCAGAATGCCTCAATGCTTCTCTCCTTGGTGGTGTCCTTCGGCGGTAAGAATTCACAACGTTCATTTGTTTAGTTTGTTAAACTGTGATTGAGGGAATTGAGGAAATAAGGAACTGAGGAAATAAGAAAGGTGTCAGCTAAAAATATCTTGGTAAAATCTTACCTAGAACAAACTCTCCCCAGGTTTATTACATATGACTATATAGGTAGTCCTAGACTTACAACCGTAATCGAACCAGGAATTATAATCATAAATTGTGGCATCCGCCACTAAGTCACCACATGACCATGATTGATTATGCAACCTTTTTTGCGGTGATCATTAAGCAATCACCGTGATCTTTAAGTGAACTCTACAGTCAATTAGTAAACGTCAGAATTATTAAATGTATTTGTTTGACTCTGGGCATTTTTTTGCTGGAAACTGGAAATAAACACTGGAAATTGGCAAGAAACACCAAAAATTTCAGTCACATGACCATGGAACATTGCAAATAGATCAGAGGTGAAATTCAGCAGGTTCTAGCAGGTTCGCTAGAACCGATAGTAAATTTTCTAAGCAGTTCAGAAAACTGGTTGTTAGAAGAAATCTCCTTTTGTTTTTTTCCACTTTACAGGGTT
>JAEANM010017587.1:0-12907 GCA_017656035.1 Myanophis thanlyinensis | reverse complement strand
AATTTGAAAAAAAAAACCTTATAAATCAGATGTGTAGAGATGCAGTTTTCAGAATTCCCCAAAAGTATCATCAAATGTTTTAGATTGGAGGAGGCTGAAGTTGAACAAATAACGCTCTAAGAGGTAGAACAAAATAGGACTCTAAGAGATAGAGCAAAACAAACTTACTGCATCATCCAGGAGTTTTCCTGTGCTCTTTTTGCCAGGTGACTTTGTTGGGGAAGGCGAAGGGGAAGGAAGAGGAGTCGAAAGTGTCTCTTCTTGTTCAATCTCTTTCTCCAGCTTTATCAATCCAGAAGGCTCTACACCAAACCTTTTAAAAGGATAGATTAAACCCTGGATTGTTACATCAGTTACATCATATTGACATCAGTTGCTGAAAAGTGTGAAAAAACCAAACCTCTAAAAATCACATTAGAAATTCTTGCTTAAAATAAATCCTGTGGCCTGTATTAGTTCTTAGGGTACGCCTGAGGAAAAGCAATTACTCTATTGGTATTAACAGACTCTTACGTGATTTATCAACATTACCATTTGATTTTGGACTTCAGGCACAACATTATATTTTATTTATACAGCCCTAGATTTACTGACATAGAGCTTCTGAATTGTCCTTCTTCATTGAGGGCTTTTCAAGAGAATTCCATCATTAGAGATGAGTCCTTCCCCTGTGAACCCACAATGCCATCACTATTTGCATATGATCATGATATAAAGTCAAGTGAATATCAGCTTGAATAGCTGGTCAATAGAGAAAAGCTGTTTTGCACCAACCAATGTCACTGTTGATTGTTCCAATTTCCAAATGATTTGAAATGATCAGAACAATCTGAACCATTCAAGCAACTTGAAATAATAAAGATCTGTGGTTTTAATGGCTGATCATCTGGAAGTATTCTTAATCAAAAGGCACAGCTTACATACATTGCAGCATTAATACATAACTGGTCTTGTTTCATTATACAAACCTATTGGGCATGCTCCCATTCTTTCTGGGATTAAGGAGCAATTCATAGCCTTAAGATGATTTTCTCCTTTCATATTTTCAAGAAATATTGAGGCTCAGAATTACTAGACATTATGCAGGAGCAGGAAAGAAGACAGTGACATATTGGAAAGGACAGTGCTATGCTATGACACAGTGGAAATTTTTTTCTAATTTGTAGAGAATTCAGATATATCTAATACAAAAATTTCAGTGTTGTTTATTATGCAGGGCAGGTCATATTTACCTCATTGGATTTTCTTTATCTAATTCCAGACCCCAGATTTTTAATAATGCATCTAGTATAGACATGCAGATGCTGAGAGGCTGTAAATTATTCTGTTCCCATTGGACCCTGACTATGCACTTACTCATCAGATATAGCTCCTGTGCTCTTCAAGTGAATACAAATCCATTTTCTCTTCCACTTCAACATCTTATAATACACAATATCCTATTTCATGGCTTAAGAGTGCTTTCTCCCAGCCTAGCTGTTACCCTTATTTTGTTCCAGTCCTTTACATTAAATGATACTATATCTACATATGCATATATCTTGATACACACCAGAGATGAAATTCTGCAGGTTCTAGCAGGTTCGCTAGAACCGGTAGTAAATTTTCTAAACAGTTCGGAGAACTGGTTGTTAGAAGAAATCTCCTTTGTTTTTTTCCACTTTACAGGTTTAATACTGTAAGGAAGGCAGGAAAAAACATTCTGGTGTTGTTTCTAGCGTAATCTTTATTGCTCTGTTTATAGAAACTGCCCCGCCAGTCACATGACCCCACAGCCATGCCCACTAAGCCATGCCCACAGAACTGGTAGTAAAAAAAATTGAATTCCACCACTGATACACACTAAATGGAAGATTAAATGTATATGAAAATTTGATTTATTCAGCTCTCCTTAATCATTTTTTTCTTGTAATGTATTATTTTTTTAATATGGTGGGATCAGAAACTGTATTCACTTGACAGTAATACCAGTGAAGTATAAACTACTTTATAAAGTTATCTTTAGTGGTTATGGAGAGACAATGGGTCCCCAAGAGAGACACAACTTAACTTTCAGTGATCAACAAAGATCAGAATAGTTAAAGATATACAGTAGATTTCTCAATGGTAATATAAGACTGGGGGAAAGTATTTACAATGGGAGAATACAAATTCCTTTAAATTAGACATTTAGAGACAATATGGATTTTTAAGAACCAATCAATTAGTCAGTCCTCAAAGAATTTAAGACTTACTGCCTGATTGAAGCAAGTAGGAGCTCACATATTTTGATCACATAATGCAAATAGATGATGGATTACAAACATTTATTACGTTTGCCAAGATGGGAGAATATAGAATAAAATTGATAGGCTGGATGAGGGCCATTTCTCTGGAAGAGCTCTAGATTGTCATCAGTTAAAGGTCAAGACACAAAGCATATGTCCATACATCATCACAAATCAGGTCTAACTCAGTAGCAATTAACTATAAATTCTGGATCTTGCAAGCCTATTGGACCTGGAAGGAAAGTATGTAGCAGGGGGGCATTTCTCACTTCATATCCTTCTTCTGAGAATTAATATTCTTTACTGTATGACCCTCTAGAAATCTAGGAGACATATCTGAATTCTTTTTCCTCCTTTTGAGTTCCCTGTAAGTGCAAAATGATGGAAGTATTCCATTCCATAAGATGCCTCCATTCTGTTTGGAATTCCATGTTCTCTTTATGAAAAGCCTTAATTGCATAAAATATCTTTAGTGGAATGGATAGGGTACACAAGTTTATTTCCTCATAGAGACAATGGCTACAAACAGAAACCCAATTTTGACCACACCCAATTTTCTCAGTCAGGTATGGCAGGTTTAATACAGCTGTTTTTAAATGTAAAAATAGATTATTTTAATGCCACAGGTTTATATAGCCATTGTACCATATCTACATTTTACTGAACCTTATACATTTAGACTGAGATTAGTCCTGAGTGGGTAGACCTTCATCCCTGATTTATCTTGGCAGGCATATGTTTTGCCTTCCTCACAGCATTATCTTTTGGTCTGTTTGTATTTCTATTGTTGGTTAATATTATCTGATGTTGTTTCTGCCACATATATTCACTTGAAGTATTAAAGGCAATGGGGGTGTCCCTTTTCCCCCTCAGTATATACAAGGCATTACAAGACTTCAGCCCACCATGGAAGCTGGCATGCCTGCAAAACACTTACATCAAAGGTTGGACATTTATTGAGATAATGGTGTAAACTCTTATTACTTCCCTATCCAGTCTGGAACAGCATTATCATCCATGGCCCAATGTTTGAAAGTTTGGTCTGTGTTCTTTCAAACTTTGGAAGATTAAAAAAATCAAGTTGGGTTTATTCACAACTTACTTTTCATCTCCATCACTTCTGCTCTATTTCCTAGGAGGTTTTTTTTTTTCTGTTAGCACTGAAACAAAATTTCTTTCTCATCTCCTGTCATTAATAGGTTAATTACCTCAACACAAAACAAGTCAAAAGTCATCTCAACTTGATTTTACTTCTGCTGGAAAACTGGTAGACTGTAAAAAACACTGTTTATATGAGGAAGAGGATGATGATGATGATGATGATGATGATGATGATAAGAGAGATTATCATATTACTGTTTACAATAAGGACCCAAAGCAAAACGACCCGTTATTGAAGCAAATACTTTGACTTGAACACTTCAAATGGTCTATGGAGGAACAGACCTCTATTACAGATTTGTTTTCAGGATATATTTTTTTTCAGCTTTTTGAAATGACATACAAGCTCTATCAGTTTTTTTTTTAAATAAAAGCTTGACTGTTTTGTTTGAACAACTGCCCCCAATATGCTCTACATGTACTAACAGTTGGACCTTTGCCTTGACCCAGACTAGTATAAATGTTAGTTTGACAGTGCACTGAACCACTAATTCTCTCCATTTTTCCTGCTGCCAAAGATGACATTCTTGTTCATTTTTTAAGTAAGTTTGCTTACCTGGCTGCAATTCTTCCAAGCTCAAGCAAACAAAGGCACACTTCTCTGGGCTGCTTGTGGAGGACTGTAAAAGCAAATTGGAGACAAAAAAGTATTTATGGAGAAGCACTTAAAGATACATACTTGTAACACATTGAATCCTAAACTACAGGATTGAATGGCTGACACAGATAAATGACAATAAGGCTACATCAGTGTGTTGAAAAATTAAGATCTGTGTGGTATATGCAGTCTTAGAAGACAACTCTTGTAAGATGACGTGATGTGAAACATGCAGGTTCATTAAAGATGAGTAATTAATATTTTTTTTAAAAAAAAACATAAACTCTAGTCCTTAGTAAATTGATGTAAATGATTAATTCATTTATTTAATCACTTATGAGTAATCCCAAAGATGCTTTTTTTTTGAGAGGCAACTGGACTTTCTGGTTTTTCTTTGAAGATGTTTCACTTCTCATCCAACAGGCTTCTTCAGCTGGAAAGTGGGGAATGGAAGAATTTATACTTCTTGCAGCCAGCTGGATTTTTACATCTACAGTATGTCAAAACTGAACAGCCCTCTCTCAACAGAGGAGGGGGAATACATCATGTATCTCCAGTCTATAACACAGTCCTTTCAACAGTTTCAAGAAGGCTCCACACTAATTTGCACCACTCAGGTGATCCCAATGACAGAGATAAACCTCCAGGTGATCTAAATGACCTTCTTAAAAAATGCAAATGTCCAAAGAAGTATAAATCCTTCCATTCCCAGTCAGAGCTGAAGAAACTTCTTGGATGAGAAGCAAAACGTCTTCAAAGAAAAACCATAAAGTCCAGTTGCCTCTTGAAAAAAAACCTTTGGGACAACCATGACCTGGATGACTGAGAATCTCCATAGACACTTATGAGTAAGTCATTTTTTTTCCTTCTAGAGTGGCAGCCCTAAATTAAGATTCTTAGCTATTTCAATTAAACAAAGGATTCTAGGATAACATTCAAAGGTGCTAATGGATTTAGTGATTTCTATAATGGGACCAACAAACTATATGTATGCAAGTTTTTTTTTAAAGTTATACATAATAAGCATACAACTAGTCACTCTTTGAAACATACTATACATTAAACAGGTTACAGCTAATAAGATCTTTACATAAATGAAGAAGGGAATTTGGAGAATAAAATGTGCTTCAAATAATTTAGTCTGTTACAGGATGATTTTTAAGGTGTACTCTTTGGTTCCCAATGTATAAAAATAATTGGTTTTGCAAACTTAAAAGTTTTGTTCAGGCAGCCAAATTTTTATGGAATAGCATGTGAAAAAAAAAATCACTAATTTGCTTCTCACAGACATTCCATGTCATAGTTTTGAATGCTGTGTGATTTGATGTGTTGGCAGCAATCACCCTACTAAGGTCAAAATGGAAAAAGTCCTTGGAAACTGACGCACAAGGGGCACATAAATTAATGTACATATTAAAATATTCTTTAACATAAATTAATTCTGAAATATCCCATGGGATATTTAAAAAAACTGTTCAAATTTTTAAAGCAATATAACATTTCAAGAAATGATAGAGGTGATAACTGGACAATATGAAGAAGTGAAAGTTGGTTTTCACAAAAGTGTGCATTCGTGGTTGTAAATTTATTTGTTTCTGTGCATCTGGGTCACAGCAATCTGAGTACATCTCATTTCATGATGAACAATGTCAAACAGTAAAATGATTAATAAAGTAAATAGGACAATATAAACAACATTCAACCATTAAAAATTTTCATGCTATGTTAAGAATGTGATGCCATATTGTATGTGAAAGCAAGACTATCATTCCTAATTAGAGAAGTTCTTGAATAAAACAAGGGGTGAGAAGAATTATTATTATTATAGAAATGTATACTTACTGTTTTGCATTCTGTGGAACTAGAATTACAGTTTCTATCTATGAAATGCCATAGTCTTTAAAAGCTAAATTACATTATTCTTTTCTTTCTTATTATTAGAAAATTAATTTGAAAAGTACCTTCTTATGACTTTGACAAAATATCAGGGACAATTGAAGTTCAAAACAAATATAAATGTGGTAAATGCTCAAGTTATACAGCCATATTCATGGAAATAATAACTTTCAGAGGTACTTGCTCTTGTCACATACTCAAATATATATTTGAAAAAAATGTCTGTACAGTTTGCAACTTAATTTCCAAAAGGATTTTAGCTTGGTATATATAAAAATTAAGGATGTGCTATAAAAATATAGTGTTTATACACTATGCAGAAAGTAGGACAATTAAAGGTAATAAATAACCCAGAAACCCAGTAAGGTTAATTAGGTCATGTTAATTAGTGAAGATAAAAGCAAATTAATTGTTAAGTTAGGAGACAGATGATTATTACTTAGAAACATCATTTAAATCATACAACCAGCAAGGATGAGTTTGCCATCAGGTTGAATGAGATACTCATTTTTTTTGCCCAAGACTTTATATGTAGAATTGGGTATATTTCAAGCCTTAATGAGTATTTCCTATGAAACCTTCATTTATCTCATATACTGTACAGTAGAAATATTGGGGTATTGATTGCCAAGGATAGAGTTAAGTGGAAACGGATGATTTGCTGTGGCGACCCCTAACAGGAACAACCGAAAGAAGAAGAAGAGAGTAGAAATATTAGCTTTTCTAAATATTGTTCACTTAGTTTCAGGCATTGAATCCTTTTTTTGTATCCAGTTTTCAACACTGATTAAAATCATCATTATCAATATGTTCCACTGACATTCTGCTGAACCTTTGCAAACAATTTATAACAGTAGAGGGTGACTGACTTTAAATAGCTTTAAAGATCCATTGTTTATGCAATAACACAAATAAAAATGTACAGTAAATAAATCACAGTAAGAAACACAAAATTGTGAATAGGTCAAGCAACCTTTGTGAAAGACAGACAGAATTTTAAAAAAGACTTATTCTGATGCAACGAGGAGGAAGGAGAATTAGTTAATTTATTTTCAGCTTTGGAAAGCCCCTTGCTGAAAACACTTCAGACTGCCTTTACCACATACTGAAACTGAGAATCCTAAATGGCATTTTCAAAAAAATTACATTAAAAATGTAATTCCAAAATCAAGGTCCTGGATTAACCAATCAATTTGGTCATCACAGTAAGAAATGGAATACACTTCTACTCATAAGTGAGTTTCACCATGGGAAAAATGTCCAAATGATATAATTTGAAGTTTTAAACAGCAATACTATGAAGGAAACAACTGACAGTTGAGAAAATGTCATTGCATCCTAATGATAAACACACATTACTCTCACAAATTTATAAGGCACCAACTGAGAGGCGCATGCACCGTTGGCAAGCATGACCATGCCTTTACTATTTGTTACTCTTATTTTTATTTTACAGTGCATCTTTAACCATAAGTCTAGAATAGGTGCCATGCAAGGTGGAATAACAAAAGTAAATCTAAGCCCATTACATTCAGTGTCACTCTCACAGGATAATTGCTGTATCAATCTTTTAGTGGACCATCACATATGACTGGAAGTCATAACAGGTTGGAAAGAAGTCACAGTTGCAGAAAACTGATAACTTATGATGTAGATTTTATTCCAATGTTGTAAGGCTGAAAATGATACATTATATGGGGTAGCCTACCGGGTGGCTTTTAATTTAAAGCAGACTGTAAATGAACACCAGGTCCACATATGTGGTAAAAGTCCTGCTGTGTGTTGCATCAAAATGTGTCAGAATCAACCACATGTATGTATGCCATAGGTATGCATAAGTGTCACAAGAACTAGTGATGGAGGAAAAAAAATATTGTGAAGCACTCCAAAAATAAATTACATATATTGGCATGCTTAGCATAGCTAAAAAGCAAACCCTTTTCTTGCTCGGTAGATTCCTTGAAGAAAAAGATGAAGGTTCATTGCCTCCATATCCTATAACCATTAAACAACACAGGATAGTCACACTCATTTGAAAATAGAGCATTGCATGTTTACAAAACAAGTGCACACAGAACCATTGATAGTCAGTTTAAAAATACTGTTGTACTTTAAAAGGAATTTTTGGCAGTAGATAGCAACCACCCACCCAATACTCAAATTCCTCATGGTTTGCAAAAAGAAAAAAAAAATGTTTGAACCATAAAGAATGAATGATGTATAAGAAATCAATCTCTTCTTTCTTTGCTTTTGCTTTGTTTTGTTGCACAACCATAATTAAGTTTTGCAATATTACAAGTGGGAGTTCTGTAGGCTGATCTTTGGTCCTGTGTTTCCTATATCAACAGGATTAATGGTGAACAGGGAAAGATAGGCATTTAAAACCAGACAACAAATGCTACAAGGTAAAATTAATTATTCTTCTAAGTTTTAAATCTGCAATAAAATATATTCAATTCTGTTGTGTAACAAGTGCCACTGGCAACTGAAAAAAAGTTAATGGTGTTTTGCAGACAAAAGGAAACCTCTTTGGTTTCCTTCTCTTCTTAATTCCAGCTTAATCCCATTGATTACAATCTTTTTCTTGTCTAATGCATCATTCCTTTGCCTTTAAGGAAATGCCAGTAACTTGGTTCTTTGTCATGCTCTTCAGATATTCAGTGCAAGAATTCTCATAATTTGTCATCAATTATGAGAGCTGGAACTAATGGGAGATGACTATATTTCTAAACACACTGAATGTCCTATCATAACTTTTAATGTGTACATTTCATCTATCAAGGCATTTCAATCAGATCTATCAGATCATAAGATTCTGAAGAATACATAAGTAGCAGATTTATCTATCGTAAGAACATATGGTACAGTAAATCCCATGCTGTGTAACATTTAACATATACCTGAGATCAGTGGTTTGGAAATTATATATGTTTAGTGGAAGCATTTTGATTTTCATTTATTTCACTGCATTTACTGCACAGTGTATATAGACAACTACAGCTACACTGATACAATCTTATTTCTAATAGGAACATATGGAATATATTCTACTGGGTGAATGTCAATGTAACACTACCAGAGAAAAAGATAGGTGTCTCCCTGGAGTTGGTCTATGAAATAGAAAAAACAATTGAGGCAATTGCTCCCTACCCAATTGATTTTCTAAAGAAAGCTGCTACTTATGTGTGAAATAAACCTACAATTTTTCTCAGGTCTGCCATAGTGAAAGCTCAATGGCACGTTTTAACATACACAAAGAGCAACACACACAAATGGAGGGGGGAGGTGATTGGTTTTTTTTGTCTGTGTATGTGTATGAGAGTATGCCCATGAGGTTGGAGTCTAAAACTTATGATTAGTTCCTTATTTCCAGGTGATTTACCACCTATTTTTCTGAATCTGTCTAGATGTTCAATCTTTCCAAGATAATCTCTGGGACTCATTTCAACCTTACCTTAAGGTGCAATTCAAATTAAAATCAAACCAAACCCTATATTTGCATATTCTGGAAAGAGGGAAGGAGAGGGAATGCTCCTAGTTCCTCTCTCCCACCTAACAATAAACTTTCTTGTGTGACCTGATAGTAACATTTACAAATCCAAGAATGCCTTTAAGAAGGAGTTGGCCAGAAAAAACACACTTTAAATGCAAACAATCCGCAAAGAAACAATTTGAAAAGAAGTTCAGGGCCCTGATTATTTAAACAATTCTATAATCCGCAAAGAAATTACTTTAGTTGCATCTTTGGTCACAAAGATCTTTTAGAGAAAGTAATTTGTCTAATTGAAAGGATACATGGCCAAACAGATCACATTCCATAAAAGTAACAGGCTATGATCTAAACCAGTCATGCTGACTTAAGCAATTACAACAACTGCTTTTAATTTCTATGCATATGGCACACACTGTAGAACCTGTCATAATTTCCTACCCAGTTACATTCACTTCATTTGAGTAAAGCTATGTGTGTTGTAGCATGTGTTATGACAGGAAAAGTACAACATACTTTCTAAATTGGGTATGGTTAATATAAAGGCACAAATATGTCAATTTTAAGACAAAAGGGCCTTTTATACTTTCCGTTCAGGTTTCATCTCAAATGTTGTATCAATACATGTTAAATGATCTCATCCCTTTCTTTTCTCTCCCTGAAATTATCCATAATTACAATAAAAAATCAAGAAACCCATATTCAGAATCTATTATTTGTCACTAGAATTGAATTAAGAGACTAAGATGAGCAACATTGGGGTATTAACATAAAACAGGCCAATGCCATTTTTTAAATTAAATTTACACAGGACCGTTATAGCCATATTTGTTGCATAACATTCAGCTCCATCTAATTGATGGAATGTATGAATCTGCCCCTCTAATAATTGAGGCATACATTATCACACTCAGAAAGAAAATAAAAAGCAGCAACAAATATTACAGTGTAATTGGCAGTTATTTCTGACTTGAGACATCTAGAACCCTGAGATTCATTACGTAGATCCAGATGCAATTAGTGGCTGGGATTATGATGGAATCACTTGTCTACCCCAAGAACTATATAGGTAGTCCTTGATTTACAACTACAATTGAGACTAGTATTTCCATTGCTCAGCAAAGTGGCTGTTAAGGGAGTTGTGTCCAATTCTACAACCTTTATTACCATGGTTAAGCAAATCACTGTAGTTGAGAAGTAAATCACATGGTTGTTAAACAACTGTTCTTTGACCTTATTTGCTGGAAAATGGCTATAAAAGTTGTAAATGATGATCACATGACACCAGGATGCTGCAACTACTGGCTTTGTAAATAGATGCTAGCTTCTAAGCACCCAAATTTTGATCATGTGACCATGAAGACAGCTGCAACAGTTTTCAGTGCAAGAACCAGTTGTAAGTCACTTTTTTTCAGTAGTGCTCAGTTGTAACTATGAACAGTCACAAGGCAAATGGATTACTTGTATACTGTATGGCTAGTGTCAGACTTTTTCTTGCCTATTCTAGAGTAAAAGCCAGTAATGCTGGCAAGAACTCTAGAATGAAGTGGTTTTGGCAAGTAGATTTATTTAAAAAAATATGACATTCGATTAAGAAATCTAGAAACTGACATGTATAGAATGCAAGCCCTATTTATAATGAAATAAAGTTTGATTTTTGTGCCTTTTTTCCCTTCCTGTGCAGTGCATACTTTTGAGTGAACTGTGTTTTATTGTATTATATGACATCTTGGGCTGCTTGTAAATAACACATGTAGCATAAACCTGCATCTAACTTCAGAGATTCCAAGTTCAGCCTTTCAAATTCCTTGAATAAATATGTAGTCATTGAATCCATTAATACCCTTATCTTGCAAGTGGGAAACATTGACACAATGAGATCAATTATCAACATAACAGCAGCCCTAATGCCATGGCAAGAGCCTCCTTACAAAACTACTGCAAAATCATACAGAGATTTATCACTTAAGCCCTCCCTTTCTTCTGTCCATTAGTTATTGTGGGATAAGGGTGTTGAAAAAAAATAGATTAATCAAGACAATGTGGGAAATGAGCACAGGAAATAAGACAGGAACTAAAAGAGGAATTCAAACAAGCATTTTCTATGCCCATTATCCATCTACACACTTTTTTCATACCTCTTCAGGAAAAGGCTAAGTTGCCTAGGCAACTGCCAGAGTGCTAGCACTGTAAAGTCACAAAGTTTTTCATAAATCATTGCAAACAACATGTTTTCAGTAATGGCAAAGCAGAACATATTTTATGGCATCACTGAATACTGTCTTGCAATTTTTTAAAAAAATTTCCTCCGGCTTGTATTTGCACTGCAGATGGGAAATCTATCTAATAAGCATCCGAAGGTGACCAAGTCATCCCTTTAATATATGTTTAGCGTGAAGTAAGGTAGAACAGAAGTGAACATCTTATTAAATTGTTCAGTTACCAGATAATCATTTGAGGAAATGATTTTAGTCAGGTTTCCATCACTCAGATGATAGCCAAGTAAATGGCTTTGTAAAATAACACACTGAAATCTTTTCCTATTTAGTTTTCCTCTTTGAAAGAACTAACTCAACTACAGAAGATTCACTTTAGGTTTTATTTTACTATTATAAATTGAAGATGGATTACTATACAAAACCCCAAACAACTGGGACTTTCTGTTACATAATTTCCAGATGGATAATTTAATCTGTCAAAGGATATCAAGTTGCCATTGATTTATTTAGTACTCTGCTGAAAGGTTACTGAAAAAAATGAAAAAAAAAAAAAGCTGGAGAAAAGAACTTCGTGTAATGAAATAGCTGGTTGAAACCCAGCTGATTTTGTTTTCTTATACCATCCCTCAATCATATTTTCTTCGTGGTTTATGTGAGAAAATATATGTGAAAAAAATATAATTATAGTATATTAAAAGCTAAATATAGCATAAACATCCAAAAAGTGTAATCTGATGAAAAAAGATCAGGAACTTTTTAAAAAGGTGATTGATGCGGAAAGAGAAGTGACACCAACAAGCAGGTGTGACAGAGCACTTCAGGAGAAGGTCCTTTCTCTGGAAGCCACCAAATTCACTTTAGAGGAGAGACCATAATCAACACAGGAGAAGAAAATTCTTCAAAGCAACTTTCTTCTTCTGAGAGGGGGAAAAAAAATCCAAATTAATTATCTTGGCAGGGAGGGGAAAAGTTCTCTAATAAAGGTGGCTTCAGATCTACAAAGGGAAATATTTCAAGGGATCCAAATGACAATTTTTTTTTTTAAGTTCACAAGTTCTAGAACTGTATCATAAGAATTATGCTTGTAGCAACTGATATGCTGTGCATATCCCGGGTACTTATGGGACCTCCTGTTGCCACCATCAGCCTCCAGCCGACCAGTGCATTCCCACAGGGTTGGCCTTTTCGGGGTTCCACCATCTGGACGATGTCGTCTGACAACCCCGAGGGTATGGGCCTTCTCTGTGGCAGCACCCACCCTGTGGAATGAACTTCC
>JAEANM010017586.1:0-12907 GCA_017656035.1 Myanophis thanlyinensis | reverse complement strand
CACACACACACACACACACACACACACTGGATATTATGTTTAACATTTTTACGATGAGGTATTTTGGAACTTTATGGGGTGAGGGAAAGGCATCAATGGTATTTTGTGATATAAGTTTATTTTTACACATATGGTGTACAGGATGAATATATGATGAAAACTTCAATATTACTCCAACTGATTTCTGTTCTACATCTGATCTCCAAGGAAATTCATTTGGTCATAGGTTTTTCTCACAAGGACCACCCAGGCTGATGTTCAGTTAGGCAAAAACTCCTCTTTTATTCTCTCTTTTTGACCATACGACAAAAGGATAATTTGTCTTTTATTCAGGTAATTCTCTCTCTTTTTGTTTCTTCCCAGATGCAGTTACTACATTCTTTCTGGAAAAAAAGAGGAGAACAAGGAAAAGCCTGTCATTCACAGATCTCCAAACAAGCCTGCTGAACTTGTCAAACAATTTGAACCAGTCTAACCAATTTTTCTCACAACCATAAATTCACATATCCTGGGCAGAGCTATGAAATTTCGAAGTCTTGTGATTTCAAAATATATTTCCTAACCCAGAACAACTTTGTTCCCATGCTGCAGAAGATATATTGCAAGGAAGCAAAGAAATGGAATTGCTGCATACCCCAATTTCAAGAGTGTAATATTATAGATGAGTTATGTGCTTTGTTAGAAGCACTTAGAAGGAATTAGATAATTAGGAATTAAAAGAACACAGGGAAACCTTGCCTTAAAAACATTTTGTTCATCTGTTTAAAAGAGAAAGTTTGGGTACTATTTCCCAGTTTCTCTCTAGGTTTCCAAGTTTGGTGGTGGTGGGGGGGGGGTAGGAAAAAAGCCATAGAAACCATGACTCTGACCTATATCCTATGTCATAGTGGAGAACCTATGGCACATGTGCCAGACGTGGCACACAGAGCCCTCTCTGTGGGCATGCACACCGTCACCCCAGCTGAGCTCCTACGCGTTTCTCTGTGGTGTTTCTCAGTGTCATTTATAGGTAAATGGAAATTTCTCTGCAATTGATGAAACAGAAGACCCATCAGTGTTGGGATACCCTACCTCCCACCACCCAGTTGGTGTCTGGGTTTCCAGCATGCTAGCTGGTATTCAGGTTTCCAGTGCAGGCACCTTCCAGTTTGGGCACTCAGTCACAAAAAGATTCACCATGACTGTCCTATGCTCTATTCTTCTGCTCTTCCAAATATGCTGCCTTATCTAGGTACAGTGAAATTTCATGCTAATGAACTGTGGAAAAGCCAGTCCCTGTTTTTCACCAATGTCTATTAAATATAAAAAATATTTTATTTTTTTTATAAATCATATTTATATTTTGTATGCCTTTTGCGAAATGGGTGCAAAAGATACAATTTGCATTATTTGTGTGACGGTGGCAACAAATAAAAATATTAAACATCTCATACAAAGTGATATGGGAATTTGGAATTTGAAGCAAATCCCATTGTGCTGAGTCCAATAAATTGAGGATACACTGTAGTCTGATTTTATATCGATTGATCATAACGCAGTAGTAGAACTATTCTTTACAATATAAAGTAGCCTAGATGCAATATAGGTAGCAGAATCTGAAGAAGGCCCAAGAAAGTCTGGTGCACAAAAGCATGAAGATTCACCCACATCCTGAATTAGTATGACCCAGAGGAGACTACCATGATGTATTCCAGTTTCCTATCTCTACAAACCAAATAATTAAAGCTCTAAATGTTATGCTGGAGTCAAATCCACATTGAGTCTGAAGTTTACAAATCATGCAGGTCACATGATCAAAATTTGCTTGGCAACCAGCATGTATTTATGATAATTGAGCTATCTCAAGATCATTTGTAACCTTCCCAATTGGTTTCTGAGAAGCAAAGTAAATGGGGAAGCCAGATTTGCTTAATAACTGCATGATTTGCTTAACAACTGCAGTGATGCATTTAACAATGGTGTAAAAAAAAAAGGCCATAAAATTGGGGACAACTTAACAACTGTCTTGTTTAGCCATGAAAATTTTGGGATCAACTATGGTTGTAAGTCAATGACTACCTGTAAATATTAAATGTCCAATTGTATTATGCATGCCTGCATGAAGGAAACTATGCTTGCAGATGTTAAAAGTACTATGACTTACTGTACTTGTTCCCACATGAAATTAAGAGACTAAATAAACCAAACATTTACACAAATGAATCCTACTGTGCTTCAAATGTATTCACAGCTTCAGATCCTGGAACAATTATATTTAATCCTTTTAATTTCCTCTTGAAATATTTTTCCTCCCATCTCAAAGCTTTTGTTTCCAAAAATACATTTTTATAAGTTTCATGTCATAAACCTGTTCAAGTCTTGTGAACTAGACAGATCTTAACCAGCAGTCTCTTTTTCATGAAGTAATATTTACTCCTAAACAGCACATCCCTTTGTAAACTTGCTAGTTTACAAATTTAATTTAAATTTAATTTACCTGACAGGCAACAACTATAACAAAACCATGACTCTACCTCACTCCCCCCTTCCCCCTTCCCAACTTATTCCTACCCTCCCCTCCCATTTGCCTAACTTACTTGAGGTTGTGTAAGCATTTCACTGCATATCGTACCATGTATGACTGTGTATGTGACCAATAAAATTTGAATTTGAATTTAGATTGATATGATATAGACAAGAAGCCATCAAACTAACCATGGTTGTGCTTTACAAAAGACATCTTCCTTTTGACTGTTCAGTCTAGCTAAAAGTCAAAAGATAGTAAGAGCCTTAAAGTTGCTCATTCAGAATTAACACTGAAACGTTTGCATTTCCATGATAATAATAGATTATCAACTGTAACATCAAGAACTCCCAATTTTGGAGACCCAAGACTAGTCTTACTATTATGCAAAATGAAGTGGCATCTTAGAGCTGAAGTATTAGAGGACAAAGCTGGGGATTACTTGCGTGCTAGGTTTTTTTTTTTTTGTAGTTATAAAAAGATAAAAAGTGGTGCAAAATATCAAGCGTCAATCCATTGAGCTTCACACTTGGAATCTTAGTTTTGGGCAGTAACATATTTTTGTTGTGTTTTGGTTTCATTCACTTATTTTTGAAATCTATCCCCTGAACCTACTCAGAGTTGAGTGTGGATAGTCTATTGTTGCTAATGTTAACATTGGCTGAGAATAATGCAGATGTGAACTAGGGATGGATATTATATACAAAATGTGGGTCTAATTTGAGTATGGCTACCTTTAGAGCCAAAATGGTGCCATGCATGAACAAGGCAGAAATATCAATAGGAGATTCAAGATTTAAAAAGCATAAAAATTCTGCTTTTGGGCTTCTGGAGTCCATCCAGCTGAAGCCTGAAAGCTGGGAAGAATAAACCTTTGGTTCCAGTAACCTACTCAGATTGGATCTGATTCCTGCAACATTATCCTGGGACACATACATCTGCCTTCATCTGCATAAAAATTCCATTAAAAAAACTTGAATGAGGATTAGTGATAAATACCATAATTTCTATATGGAAAAATTTGTACCAGGAAACCAAGGTAATAACTTGGTATGAATGTCAGAAATGAGCACATTAGTAGAATGATATTGTAGGATGGGGAAATGACCAGTTAGTATTTTTAAAAATCTTATAGGAAATAAATATAGGATTAAAATAATGAGGAGTGTGAACATGTAAGGCTATGCATATTTATAAGAGTTGAGATAGTTCCTATAGAACACCTTAATAATAATTCCTGTAAAAATTTCTCTTTACTGTTGCTCTCCTCTATTAATTGGATATACCACTCTTATTCACAACAACTTGGTGTCATCTGTGGGATCAGAAGAGGAAGTTGGTAAGTAGTTGAAGAAACAGGATCTGGAGTACTTAATCCCTTTTTGGATCAATTTAGTTCTTCCTCCAGTAACATGGGATTGGGTGGTTTCAGTTTTTCAAAGGAAATCCTAGCCCAATATATGCAAAATTTGCATGGATCTCATTGTTGAACAAAGTATTTTTATTTAGGCTAATTTATGGGCTTCTGACTCCCAAATGATTCTGAGTAATTTACAAATAAAAACTTAATTCTTTAAAAGAAAAATACAAGACACCAAAGGAGCAAAATACATAAAATAAAAAGCATTTATCTCTAGAGATAAATATAAAAAAGAAGAGAGATTTTTAATTCTACATATTATAACAACGGCGAGAATAGCAATGGTCCAATGTTGGAAGGGGGACCGAGTCCCGGATGATTGTTTGATAATCCGCAAAATTTTGGATTGTGCAGAGATGGATAGGCTAACACTGGAATTAAAAGAAAGAGAAAAGTCAGAATTCTATATAGTCTGGGAAAAACTGTATTTTTGGTTGTATAAGAGAGCTAGAGATTCAAGTAGATAGGGAAGAAATAGAACTGAACACTAAAAAGTTTATAGAAATAATTGAGAACTGTGTAAAAAAATCGTTGAATTATAGATTATATATGTACCATCAAAATAAGGGATGTAAATAGTTGGCAGGTTATTATTCTGTTTGTAATTTATTATTGTTTTTTAAATGTTTTATATTCAATAAAGTTTTCTAAATTAAAAAAAAACAAAAAATAAAACCAAAGCAAAACAAAGCAAAATAAAGCAAAACTGAATAACCATCCTGTCCCCAAGGCTTGGGAAAACCAACCCAGGTCTTCACCAATCTTTTGAATAACATAAGGATGACAGTCACACAAATCTCTTCCCCATTCCTTGCTCTCTCATGTTTTATCTCCTGACTGACTTTGTGCCATCAGCATTATGGGTTACCTAAAAAAACAGAATGTGATTTGGATAAATCATCATTTTGTTGTCATTCATTCCTTGAATTCTCAATATTCACTAATATTGAAGGACCTCAACATATCATTACTGAACTAATATAACAAGGCATTGCCAAATCTTCAAGATTGGCCAGGTCAGGAAAAACATGCCACAGGGGCTACTGGAATTGCATAATTATAGGGGATAATAATAGAACCTTGAAAACCTGCTAGAGTTTTCCTCTGCCTCTTCCTGTACAAATAGAATGTAGGTTTGTTTATTTTGGGTGTGTTCATTATGCCCCCACTTTTACCAGGTCTGAGATGTCATTTACTGCCTCTTTTATCCATATTCCTTCACCAATATTATCTTTGCCTTTTTCAGTAGGTATTTTGACACCTACCTCCAGTAGCTATCACACTTCTCTTTGCTGTCAAAGTCTGTCATGAAAGGAGTCCAATCCAATGCTATCTGGTTCAATATCTAAGATACATCATTGTTATTATATGAACCAAGTTTCGATTGTTCACAACCTAGCTACTATGTTGAGTATGTTCATTGTACAGATTCCTGTTTTACACAACCCTTTTTGTTTTCTGAATTCTCAGTATCTTTTGCTTTAAATGTTAATAACGATCACCCATTAATGACCCAAATCCCTACACCTACATAAAGATTCTGGTGCTGTGAGCATCTGTACTCCATGCTGAGCTAGCCACCTTTTTGCTCCTGTGTAAATCTGTCATTTTATAATAAGTAAATGAGTTTCTCCTAGTTGTGGATGTTGAAGACTCTTTTACTTTTAGACCATAGACATAAAAACTAAAGTGCAGTACTTGCAATTTTGCAAATCACAACTTCACTATTTGGGTCACTTGATTTCATCAGGTGAGCATCAATTATCTCAATCACTGATTATCATAATTATCTATAGTATCAAGATGAGTGTAGGGTACTTAGCAGCTATCACCTCCTACCAATGGGAAAAATGTCTTATTTTCTCCCCATCTGTACTATTGACTTTGTTTCTCAGATTCAATTCTTAATTCAGTAAGATTCTCTTCTTTGCCATATAATTCTCTTTTATTTCAATTAAGGATTCTGACCAATGCTTTAATCAATCTGGTATTGATTTCTATCCCTTCTAATTATTCTTTACTCTTTGATGCAGCATGTTTTTATGTCCTCTAGTATCCCTATTCAATCTCATGGGGTGTGCTTTATTTATCTAAAGATAGAATACCTTTAGAAGCTGATTCACTTCCAGTTACCTTTCACTTTCATTTTTTCTCCATGACATTCAAATTATTACTCTCTAAAAGGCAAATCCTCGCAACTTACTATATCTGCTGCACATACAGTTGTTCTGCCTTTGAACTTGCCTTGTCCTTGACTCCCCAATATCTAAAGAAAATGGAAGTAGTTCTCTTGAACTACTCAAATATTGCTAACACCAGATTCTTCCTTGATCTTTTTTTCTTTTTAATCTCTGACTTCTACTGAAAAAAAAAATAGTCATCTTTTAATAGCCGCTGCTGAATTGAACAGGGACACCAAAGGACACAGAAACATATGGCATGTTCAGAAAATTCCCATTGCAAAAGCAACTTTTGAATTTGAATTTTGAACACCAATGGGTCTTCTCATCATACCTATGATGTGAAATATGTTTCAGAAAATGCAGTATGTGCTCCTTTAAAATATGTTGACTCTCCCTTCCCTTCTGTCTCTATCCCAGTTGTTGAGTTATACATTGTGATTTGAACTTGTCTTTTAATTTCTAGTTCCTTTGCTAATATTTATACTGATGGGCATTATTATTCTGGAGCTGTACATGATCAGTCATCTTTGTTACAAGTTTCTTATGTCTTCTGGTTCTTAAATTCAGAATTTTTGTTACTGATCTGATGCTCCTCTTGTTGCTTTTATGGAAGTAAAAAATTCATTCTCATTTGTCTGGCAATGAACTTCCTGATTCTTACCACTACATACCACTCTCCCAAAATTTTTATGCAGGGGATTGTTTCTCTTTCTCACTTTATTACTTCTTTCTATGTCTTCTCTGTGGCTTGCTCAGAAATATGATTCAACCAGGAAGAACTGGACTTCATGGAGCTCTTCTAAATTCTTTTAACCATACAATCATCAGTAAAAGTTGTCACCTTATAACATGCATGCACAATTTTGACCTTCTAAGTTACCATCTCACCATCTACTCTAATGGGCATAGGACTGTTGCTAATTGCATAGGTAGGACAGGCATCCTAGGTACAACACAAAATCTTTTGAAATAAAATCTACTGCAAATTTACATTATTTACTGTCCAACAGGTATCTGGGCTGACATTATAAATTTTGAAAAAGTAGAATAAGTGCAAATGTTCAGTCAAACAAAAAGCTCTTCTCCACTATCAGGATATTCTATGGTAGGGAACTGATCAGTCAGTATTTTAAAGATCATATACAGAACAAAGTGCTTTTGTGCAAAAAATATAAAGTATCACCACAAAAGGCAAAAATAGACATGAAACCAATGAGAAACAGACACATTATGCTATGCGTACTAATCAGTACTGTAACAATCCCAGTGCAGATACTCCTTTATGTAATGATCTCTGCTAAATAAACTATTTTACTTGCCTGTTGGCCTGCTCTACTCATTGTGCATGAAATCTTTCCATAATTGGGCAGGGGATGGTGAGACAAGCAAGGAATTGTCAGACTAGTACAATGAAGAGTAGGCATGCTCTTTGGCCATGGAATACTAGCTGTGTATTGTGGAGAAAAGAAGAAAGCCAGAGAGCTAGAAATAATGACCTATTATCAAAGACAGCATGATTTAGGAAGAACACTGTATCTCACAACATATTCTTATAGGTCTCAGTTGCTGGCTGATAAATACCAATTTTTCATTAAGAAAAGTAATTTCTTTGAAATCTCATTTAAGTTGCATGTATGACTTAAGTAATTTGTGTGTTGTCTGTGTATTTTTGACAACTCTAATTAATTTGGTTTATGCAAGGAAAACTGCTACTAATGTTAATTCTATGTTTTATTATAATAGTGGCAAGTGAGGAATGATATATAAATAAAATTAATAACAATTTGCTGATCGGTGAAAGTATCCATCCACTTCATGGTGAAACCTTGTCTTGAATGCTTTCCACTCCCAGTCCTATATTCCCCCCTATAACATCCTTCTATCAATGTTGTTCTTGTAACATTTTTTTTAACCTCCACCCCTTCTGTTTAATCATGTTTAATCCTTGGAGACCTCATGGATAAGTCCCTGCAGCTTTCTTGGTAAGACTTTCCTAAAGCAGTTTGCCATTGCCTCCCTCCTAGGGCTGAATAAAAGTGACTGGCTCAAGGTCACACAGGTGGCTTTCTGCCCAAGGCAGGATCAGAAATCACAGTCTCCCAGTTTGTAGGTTGATGCCTTAACTTTTACACCAATCTCACTCTCTTTCTTAAATTGGTATCTTCCAGACTTCAGTTTCTATAATCCTTAAGCATATAGTCAATATCTATTCACAATCTACCACCCCACTACATAATGTTTTTCTTCTTCTGCCAAGTGAATAACAGAAAAGGAGAAGGATATAAAAACACTTTGATTGGCTTGTAAATTTTAGCAATGAAATCTGAATTCAACTTACCATGCATTGTTTTGATGTAAGGACTCTAAGGACTCGCAAGGCTGTTGGTTGTTTTGAAAATAACAATAAGTGATGCAGCCAATCATCATGGCATATGTAGATAAAAGTTAGATTGACTTTTTCTTGGGTTGAGTTGCCTAGACAACCAGGGAAAACATGCTGCTAGTGTTCAAGCATCTTTTTAGAAATTGAAAAATAAATAAATAAAATTCCACTCTGAGAAAACATTTCTCTAAAATGTATCTGTTCAAATTATAGGATGAATTTCCCCATTTTTTTGCACAGAATTGTTGATTCTTAACAGTTCAGGTTTTTGCTACCTGGTATTTTGAAATCATAAATTGTATTTAACTGACTTATAATAAAATATCTCTATGAAAACAGTAGCTCAGTTCCCATATAATATTAAAACTCATATGATTTAAAAATCATAATTTGTTGAAGAAGTTATAGTAGCTGGTTCACACATCTTGCTAAGCCACAGTAGTTGGATACATACAGTATATCATACTAAGCTAAAAATAAACCAGTCATATTATGTCCAAATCTGTGTCCAAATCCAGTCAGCATTTCTTGTTTTATGAGTTTGGTAGGATTGTACTGCAAAATAATTTTTTAAATCCAAGATCCTGAAAAATAGCATTAGCACTAGCACTTAGACTTATATAGCACTTCACAGTACATTACAAGCCTCTTTAAACAGTTTACAGAGTTAGCATATTGCCCCCAACAATCTGGGTCCTCATTTTACCGACCTCGGAAAGATGGAAGACTGAGTCAACCTTGAGCCAATCAGGATCAAAATACTGGCAGTCAGCAGAATTAACCTACAATACTGCATTCTAACTACTGTACCACAAAAGAGAAGATTTTTATGAGGATATGTTAAAATGCTAAACAAAACATTCTTAAACTTAAATTGGAAATTTTTTTTATTGAATATTTGCATGATGTTCCATTAAAACACATCAAAGAGCTTTCTGGTGATATGAAGAATGCATTTCAAAAACTTTGAAGAGTCAATCCAGTGGAAAAAGATTGGGAAGAAACTCCCATGGATCTTAATTTCTAATAATTGTTTTAAATATTGCCATTTTAATGAATTTGTCTTTAAATTATAACCACAAGATATTATTTGTCCTGCGAGGAGAAATGAAGAAAAAGAAGACAAGCGGAGTAGGACAAATAAGCTGCCCATATGGAGGGAGGTACTGAGGTTGATGTGGAATTATTAAAGTTTAAAAATAATGTGAACTGCAGTTTTCAGCAATTGAATATTCTTATTTTTCATAGTATGACCTAAAAATATTATCTTTCTTTTCCAGGATTTTAGTTAAAAAACAATACGCTTGACCCCAGAACTCGTATATTCTTCTCTTTGACCTACATTATCTTTGAGCTATTTTGTTAGTTAACAACTTAGATCTCTTATTGACTCTCGAAGTCTTGCTTTCATCTTGAAAATTATCTCTGGTGGACTTTCCACTGACTTCCTCCAATTAGGCAGATAAACATCTTAAGGTCAAAACCTAAGGCAGATTGCTTAGACAGCAGTTTGCTCAGTATACAACAATATAAAAACAAGATTTTTCTGGAAAGAAGATTTAAAAAAAACCTAGCATGACTGAAATAGCAGTAGCAAGAATGAAATTAAATTCAGTCTTTCATGTACTAACTCAGTATGGTATCTTAAATTGTAATGCCCTTTTTCATATACTGGTAAATACAGTTTTCTTAGCAGAATTTCCAAAAGTGTTTGGCAATATCTTCTTCCTTGGGCTAAAATACGGCCCTAGCTAGGTTGTGCCTAAGGTAAAATTAGAATTTACCGGCCCTAGTTTCTATTTTGATGCCTTTAATCATTGTGTCCTCAGTTTAGGGATTATAAATGAATTTGTGACACATTTTTATGAGAGTAAGTCTCTGTGCATGAATAAATATGCATAGAATTATGCCATGTCTTTTTTTCCTTAGCACAGTGATGTGGTCTAAAGCAAAATGAATCCTAAATTACATAATCATATCCCATAATCATATGGGATAATTTGAAATATATTGTTGTGGATGCAGGGTGGAATGGATGTCTCTAATCTATATTGTTAAAAATCAAAATCCTGTAAAGTTCTGGTTTTGAACTGTTTCTCTGAAGCTCTGCTATATTGAAAATGATGATGTAATGAAACTGCAGTTTAAAATAAAAAAGCTTTTGCTGGTTGTGCAAATCATAATTGTGCAGAAGGAAGAAAAGGAGGAGGCCTGGTTTCAAATTGGAGTGACTCTTAAAAGTTAGAGCAGCCTTGGGTTTTCAAAGTGTAATGATTCTTGGGATTAGGCTACCACCAATTTCCCCAATCGTAGTGCCTTGGATGGATAGAGAGATTTTTGGCTTGTGGTATGTTGGGCGCTGATTGGGCACTAGATGGTCATTTGAAAAGCCCAAAGAAGAGAAGCAGATCTCAGCAATTTTGGTAACAGAATGAAGTACTGGATTTGTGGGAAATATTGTGGAAATGGGTAAATAAGTAATAAGTAAATAGTTGTTTAAAGTATAGAGACAAAAAGGAAATGATGTGAAAGACTGATTATGAGTTGTATTGGATTATGGAAGGGCTGTAATCTAGCATGAGACAAACTATTGCCAGTTGAATGGCCAGCAGACAGTAAAAATAGAATTCATTCCCCTTTTTCACACAGGACATTCTTGTTCCTACTTTTTTGGGGAAATGTGCACTATTGTCAGCCCTTTCTCATGGACAAGGCAAAGAAGCAGACATGGAAGGGATTCCACAAATGTACTTTGTTCTGGTAGGGTAAAAGAACTAAAGCTTGGAAACATGTTGCAGTTTCTCTCTGCCTCACCTTATATTAAATAGAACCAAGGAAGGTTTATTTTGAATGTCTTTCTCATGCTTTCCTCTTTCTCAGGACTGAGTAATTTTTTTTAAGTTTTCCCTTGATAGTTCCCCTTGCTCATTCTTTCCCATGTTGTCTTAATGCAGAGCCCTTCTACAGGAGCTCTATTTCATCTGGAAGAGAGAGGAAAGCCTGAAGGGAAGAGGAAAGGTAGAAGAAATAGCCATTTTTTACCTCAACATCTAGTCTCCAACAATTTGTTCAATTGAAGAGAAGCCTATTGCTAAAATGAATCTGATCAGTAGGAATAGAATATAGCTTCCACCCCTACCCCAAATCTGTTTAGGTTTTGCAAGCAAGTTGGTGCAATCTTTCTATGGATTGCCTTAGGATGAGCTGCACAATTTCCATAACTTTCAGTTCAAGCTTCAAATGGTTCAAATAGTTTCTGCACTATCCTAGAGTGGAATGTTCTTATTTAGACAATCATAGTATCTTTGTAGAAATGCAAAATACTGTATCTCTATAACAGAGGTGAGTAATCTGTAGTTTACAGAGTCTCCCTCCCTCCCTGAAACCCTAGTGTGACTGGCTGAGTTGCCTTTACATCTAGTGCTGAATTGCCACCAACATTCAACACTGCAGTTGAATGCCAAAATGCCACCAAATACATAATGAAGAAAAGAAAAGTGGTCTTCCGTCCCTGCAAAGTTTAACAATTTCATGTAACTTCCTGTTTATATTAAGAATGAATGGGGATCTTTGCTTAAGGTGAATAGTCAACATGGAATCTGACCTTTAAGAGCTTTGGGATATCAAATAGAAATCTTTCCTTTAAGCCAGAAATATCAATATGGGGTCTTTATGTTATGATTACAATTATAATAAAGCATTCACATACTGAGTGTGCATGCGTGCACATGCACACACATACACACTAATGCTAGAAATCGGGGAAAAATTTACAAAACAGTTGCTTTTATGAATGGTATTCTTGGCAAGAAATTGAATAAGATGTATTCTTTGTAATCAGGTTTGACTTTTCCAGGCATAATATGCAATTTAGGGAGAAATTGTAGATGATTTTATGATGATTACACTGAAATGGCCGAATGCACAAGTTTGGTACCCTCCCTCTCCATGCTGCTTAATTCATGCTCCATTTGTGATCACTATTATGAGCATTACTCAACTACCTTATTGAAATATGTAAGATGTCAGTTCTAGGCATTGATATTCAACTGTAAAGTTGACTAATCATTTCAAGAAACATAGCAAAATATACTTTAATAATAAAAAAATCTTCCTTTTACTGATTGGTGTACAACTGGTAGCAGACACCACAACTTCTCCCAAAAATTACTAGGCTAGATTCTTATTAAAGGGAAGTTACAGAAGTGAATTACAGAAGTTACTAGTCAGAATATTGATGTGTAAATGCTTTGCTGAATATTACAAGAAGGCCCTCTGTTTTATTTTGAGAAATAACAGCAAACGCACGGTTGCTCTAGTGAAATCAGCTCTTTTTATTTGTAGGATCAGTCAGAACAAGAACAAGAAACAGCCGTAATAAACCTCTATTTATACTATATACAAGTGTGTGAAGTAAC
>JAEANM010017585.1:0-12907 GCA_017656035.1 Myanophis thanlyinensis | reverse complement strand
CTACTACTACTACTATTTATTTGATGTGTCAGAGGGATATCTTCTGATTCCTTTGCCTGTTGGATGAAAAACTACATGCTATGAAAAGGAGTTAAATGAAACAGGGAACAAGGAAAGAATTGGAGAGAGGAAGTGAAAGTGCCTTGTAGAGGAGAAAAGTAGTTTGGTCCTGGGCTGTGAATATAGCTACAGCTAGTTATTTTGTACTATTGACAAGCCATTGAATATTGACTGTGTAGAAAATGTAAGCATCCCATGCTAATAATTTGAACTCTTTTTTTGATTGTATGCTTATTATTTGAATAGGAAATGTGTAATCTGCACCTTTCAGTCTTAATTGTGAAAAGTATTTATTTGCAGGATTCTGGTGATCAGAAAAGATTCAACTCTGTATCTAATTTCACTTATTGTAGAAGCAGAATAGTGAATCATTAGACTGAAGCACAAGCATTTTTTCTTCTTACCTTTTCTTCCTTTCTTATTTGATGAATAGGGATGCAGAATAGAAGCCTGTTACAGGAGTAAATAGTAATTATTATTCATTGAATGTCAGGTTTAATAGGAATGGCTATAAATTAAAGCCATGTTTATTTCAGTTTTTACACATTTGGGTTTGTTATTGAAATAAAAAAGAACAGAAAACAAACAATAATTGCTAGTTTGTTTAAATGTGGATTATCGGTGATTTTCTTTAATAGCACAATGAGACTATTGATTTTTACTCGGGTATCCTGGGGTTTTAATGTGCAAATTGATTTCAGTTTATCAATATAAGATACCTCTGGCTTTTTTTAAAGAAGAACATAATGTGGATTGAAGGATTTGGAACGGAACTGTTCATAATTTTTGATTGTGCAAAGAACTCTACAACAACTACCATTTATGAAGCATAGTGAGCTCACATAGGCTAACAGAAGCAGGCATTAGAAAGAACACTGTTTATTTTTATATTAAATTTAAGAAATTACTTGAAAATCAACAGGATGAGGATGCTCATCGAGAAGAATAGCAAAGAAGAATGTAAAAGAAAATACAGGTATTTAGCAATGGGTTCGCTAACTTAGTTGTTAAACGAAGTAGTAATCACTGAATGAAGCCATGACTATGCTTGTGATATTACTTCAGTTTTCTTTTGAATATTGTCAATGCAAAGATTGGTTTTAAAATTACTTTTTCATCACAGCTGTAACTACAAGCAGTCACTAAAAAGTAGTTGGTAAGTGAGGAAATTTTGCAGAGACAATTCCACAGAATTGTGCTTAATTTAATTCATAAAGAACAATCATAGTGCCCTTTTTGCTATTTGAAATAAAATTTAGGATGGGAATTGAAATTGTGCTGAAAGAAATTTAGAGAAGATTGTGGTTGTTGTCTGCCATGTTCACAAATGAATTACCAGGAGTAGAGTTGGCAATGCTGGTGTCTGTAGAGCTCTGTATGATTTCAATGTAGTCATGTACTGTATATGCCCATACATTGTCAATGGTGCAACTGACAAGTGTGCATATAATATTAGAGATCTGGAAACAGCATGCTTTCAGGACATATATAGCCACTATCGTGGTCGTACACTATTTGTCCTTCTATTCATGCTTAATCATGTTGATTTTTGGACTTCTTTTCCCTGAGTTTTATGCATTGCTTCTAAAAAATTATTTCCCAGAATTAATTGAAGAAGGTAGGGTAAATTCTGAGATCACTATAGAACGAAAAGCTGTCTGGCAGTTTTATGAGGAGATAAAGCTGCCTCCACTTACAAGAGTTCACAAGGCACACAGCAGAACTGTACAATAATGAGAAAAAATCCCCCCAATTCTTTACGTATCTGAAGCAAGCCATTCTACAAGGTGCATATTTTTGGTTTGGTTTGGTTTGGTTTGGTTGTACCATCAGCCTTAATTGGACTAGGAAGTGATCTGACTATACAAGATACTTTGTTCACCATTGCCCATTTCTTAATTAATGTGGATAAAATAATGCCTGAATGTATTAAGAAGTGAAAATAAAGAAGTATTATATATTATTCCACTTGGGCCTTTCAACCAAGATGAAATCTGTAAGTACAGGGTAAAAGATCATTGATGAACTCTTTCTCAAGTTTATGTCATTACGCAGAACAGATTATCACCCATACTTTCATATCAGAATAGAAGATAAAATTAAATATGTCTGTGCGCTAAAAATAGAATCAAAATTGACAAATATCAATATGAATTATTGTAAGATTCAACAGCTGATTTGGAAAAAGAAATATACTTTGAATAAGATGGAGTTTATACTGGGCAGAGAAGTTCACACATATATAAAGACTGCTATTGCAAAATATTTAGTTGTTTTACAATACTGATGCTATCCAAATAACTTGTTTATTCAACTGTTTTTGCATTCATTCCTATTTATTTTGTTTGCACAGTAATGACTTTGATGAGACATGGAGTCATAGGGGGATCACAGTGTAATGAAAATCAATGTCAAATAGCATTAGAGAAAAATAAAAAAAAATAGTTCACATTCCAGGCCCTACATTTATAATCTTAGAACTTCAGCTTTTATATTAAACAGATGACAAACAATCTTGGTTTTAACTTTCATAGATTCTACTCCTGGTTCCTTATAACAAAGCTGCTTTAGAAATCTCTCTAATGAACATTGGGCAATATAGATCTCAAATAATAGAATTCAATTATCACAGGTTTCTATTAATATGTGGTATTTCCTTTCACTAAAGCAGTTGGGGGGGTGTTCTTGGAGAAACTCACTATAAATATATCACTGTGACTTCAGTAATTCTATTGAAGTAATTCGTTATCAAATTATTATACCATACATGCCAGACTTGATTGCTGTGTTGTCACATTCTTAAATTCAAAATTTCTTCCAAAATGTAGACCTGAAGAACAATAAAGATCTGAAAATAATGAAGCAGTTGTGTAGAAAATAATATTCTGTGAATCTTCAAAGGGATTCTTCGGTTTTAAAGAAATTTGATCAAATCAGTCCTTCAAATCAAATCTTTAATATCTGAAGCAATTTGAAGTGTCAGATCAAATCAACTGTGTTTAAATTGCTTTAGATAGTTCAAAGGAGAAACAGAAATCTGGTGGAGATTCTGTCTGCATTCTTAAAAATGATGTAACTTTCCCTCTAGGTATGGATAAAAATGAGGAGGGAGATGAGTGTCTCTAAATTGATAAACTTAGCTGGCCAATGTATTTTATTGCCTCTACAAATCCTGTTTTTTTCGATACTTTGTGAAAATGTTGGTGTACCAAGTATTTCAAACTCTGGGATTTTTTTCTGAAAGGTTGGTATGGAGGAGGAAGAAAAAAGAGTGAGAGAACAAAGAAAGCACATGTATATTATAATCTGTTGTGATCTGGCTTTTCCTTTTTACTATGAATTCAAATTCATATTCAAATTTATTGGTCACATACACAGTCATACATGGTAAGATATGCAGTGAAATGCTTACGCGACCGCCAGCAACTGCAAGTAAATTAAGGCAAAATGGGAGGAAATAAGTTAGGGATAATTGGGAAGGTAGAAATGAGATATAGCCGTGGTTCCTGTTGTAGTCCTGAGTGTTCTTGTGGTTCCTGGTTTAGTGCCCGTATTGCCTGTGGAATTCTCAGTCTCTCTGTGTTGGCCTTCACAGAGTGAAAACGCTTTCCTGACTGCATCATGGTAAACAGTCTATTGTTGGGGTGGCTGGGGTCCTTCACTACCTTCTTAGCTTTAGTCCAGGAACATTTGTTGTAGATGGAGTGTAACTCGGGGAGCTTGGTGCAGATGATGCGCTCAGCTGAGCATACCACTCTTTGTAGTGCTCGTCTGTTCTGCATGATGCTATTCCCAAACCAGGTTCTGATGTTGCCCGTCGGGATGCTCTCTACAGTGCAGGAATAGAAGTTCGTAAGCACCTTCAGTGGAAGTCTGAAGTCTCTCAGGCGTCTGAGGTGGTAGAGAAGTTGTTGGGCCTTTTTTACCATGGTGTTGATGTGGAAGGTCCATGACAGGTTCTTTGAGATGTACACACCGAGGTATTTAAAGCAGTCCACTCTCTCTACCTGGCTTCCATTGATGACTGGAGACTGGTATTTCCGTTCCTGTTTTACACTGAAGTCCACTACCAATTCCTTTGTTTTGCTGACATTAAGAAGGAGGTTGTTTTTCTGACACCAGTTCTCTAGGTTTGTGATCTTTTCCAGGTAGGCTGTCTCATTGTTGTCAGAGATCAGGTCCACCACGATGTTGTCATCAGCAAACTTGAGTTAGTAGTGGCTGTGCAGTCGTATGTATATAGGAAATACAGCAGAGGGCTTAGAACGCAGCCCTGGGATGCTCCGGTGTTGAGGGTGAGTGAGGTTGAGACTCATCCACACATCCTTATAGCCTGTGGTCAGGAAGTTAGAGATCCACCAACATAGGGGTGGGCTGAGTCCCAGGTGTTCCAACTTGATGGTGAGTGTGCAGGGAATTATTGTGTTGAACACAAAGCTGTAGTCCACGAAGAGCATTTTGACATAGTTCCCTTTTCTGGTGTCCAGGGGGGTAAGTGACGTGAGGAGAAGGTGAGAGATGGCATCATCAGTTGAGTGGTTTCGACAGTAGGCAAACTGTAGGGGGTCCAGCATGTCCGGTAGTGAGGAAGTGATGAGGTCTCTGACCAGTCGTTCAAAGCATTTAATCACTATTGGGGTCAGGGCTACAGGGCGGTAGTCGTTGATGGAAGTCGGGTGTGGTTTCTTGGGGACTGGGACAATGGTGGACTCTTTGAGACATGGGGATTATTGATTGGAGTATGGAGAGGTTGAATGTTTCCATGAACACAGGTGCTAGCTGGTCAGCACAGGATCTTAGGATATGACCTGAGATGCCATCTGGTCCTGCTGCTTTCCTGATGTTCACTCTCTTGAATTCTCTCCTTACTTCATGTTCAGAGATGGTGGGGGTGTTCCTGACATTGGTGTTCTTTTCCTGGCTATAGCCCAAGGTGGTGTCACTAGCGTTGGGATTCCTATTCCTCCATTCCTATTTCTCCATTCCTATTCCTCCATTCCTATTCCTCCATTCCTATTCCTCCATTCCTATTCTTATTTTTTGTTTGTTTATTATTTTATTATTCAAGAAATTTGTTGTAAAATGTATACATTGGTAAAAGAAAGTAATTGTACTTCACAGAATATTTCTCTATGAAGACAATATATAAAGCTTTAGTAGACTAATGAATCATTTACTATCTAAGAATTGATTTACTAATGATAGAGTTATACGTCTTACTTTTTTTTTTCTAAAAACTGCTAATAAAAAAGTATTTTTGCTTGTTAACCAAAATTATAATACTGAAATAGAGGAAGATTTGAACTAACCAGGAATTAATTTCTACATGACAGAGCAATAAACTCTAGTTTACATACTAATATTAGGGATGTACAGTATTTTGTATTGTTAATCTGAAAATTACTAGGCTGAAATAATTGTGAATCAAAGGAAAATATTAATTTCAGTTTTCTGCTTAATTGGCTGATAGAAACTTTGCAGTTATAACATAGTATTTGTATTGGGTACCAGATTCTGAAGTACATTTTATATTAAGTTGCATTATCTAGTTAGTTATTTGTGATACTTATGGTGTGCAATGCTCAGCATGCTAACAAAGTCTGGTAGTTGAAGTCTACACATTTCCATAATCTGAGTATGAAAGCAAGATTCATGTCATCTTTATTTACAATTGAACTGTGTTATGATAATATCATGAAAAATACAGAGATAATGTAGATGAATTCTATGGATTATATTCATAATAGCTATGCACAGATCTGGTTCATCCTTCCTTCAAACATTTCGACTAGATAACTCCTTATATCTCTTTTAAACTTCAGCATTTTAAACTTTAGAGTATAGAATTTCTATTATCGGAGTAGATATGAATGTCAACATAAAACCCAATGTTGTTGCTTATTTCTAAAGCGATCTTGTCTTTGTAGTGGACATAAAATAATGGACTGCCACTTGAAACAGGATCAATAAACATAATGAAACTGTCACTTAATCTAAGTTTTACTTCCTTGCTGCCCAACAGACTCTCTTCTTCTGCTAATCCTGACTCTTAATGTATTGAACAAAGGCTGTTTTGAAGAACTTTTCACAACTTTGTGAAATAAATATTGATTTCAAGGATATATTAACAATTTCTTGTGGCTTAGAAAGACTAAAAACATTTAGTATTTCTCCTTTAATAATCAGCAAATTTAATCTTCAACACAATGTTTATTTTTAAAAAGAGTTAACAGGTAGGGTGAGCATAATTTCTTACTGCCATTTAGAAGGAATATTTAAGTAAATTGAAACTGAAGGATAGTATATGCTTTAGTGTTTCATTGCTCAGGGAATTGACATAAATACAAAATGTCAAAAGGCTGATCTGGCAGTAAGGGAAAGTGGATGTATGGTTCATATTACCAAGCTGTGTATTGTAATACAAAACCAATTATTATTGCTGTATCCGAAATTAAGAGCAGGAATCTTGTTATATGTATCTTTTTCAAGATACTTACTTGAAATAAAGGTCTTCCTTCATATGGCATTTGTTTTGGAGAGTTGGAACAGATAGAGTTGCTCAGTACAGTATCCAGGGCAGCATCTCCAGACTCTGTATACCTGTAGTGAAGGAAAAATTATCACATCATGGGACAGCATGAGCCATCGTTGACAGCTTATACAGTCAGGAAATTCCTTCTGATGTTTAGCCCAAACCTTCTTAGTCATTTTAATTTAATGGTTTTGATCCTAAAGTAGTAGAGAGTCACCTGTTTCTGGGTGACAACTCTATTTTAGTACAAGTATGGCTATGGATGGTCTACTTTTGAAATCTACTTCAAAAGTAGATTTCCTAAGGCAGTGTTTCTCAACCTTGGTGACTTTAAGATGTTTGGACTTCAACTCCCAGAATTCCCCAGACAGCAAAGCAAAGTTGAAGTCCAAACATCTTAAAGTCGCCAAGGTTGAGAAACACTGTCTCAAGGCCACCTCTAGTGAGAGATTAGAATCAATGAGAATCCCAAGTTGCTTAGACCAGGGGTCTCCAATCATGGCAACTTTACGACTTGTGGACTTCAACTCCCAGAATTCCTCAGGCAGCGAATGCTGGCTTAGACATTCCTTTAAAGACAATGAATGCTACATTATCTAATAAAGGCTGTCTTGGTAATTCTCAATAAGAAATGGTGGACTGTCTGTTATCAATGAAAAAACCTTCAGCTTTTCTCATATTGCTTTTGAGGTCCCCGCAGAATTTCCAGCTGTTGACTTAGAAAACCCCCAAGAACTTCTAGAAATCGCTTAATAATATCAGTTTGAAAATGCAGGCAATTTTATTATAGTGGAACTCTGTCAAAGCCAACTTCAATATCTTCTTTCATTGCAAAGGAGATCCATGTGGTTTGATCAAAATGTGTACATCAGTCTAATAAACAACAAAGTTAACCTCATCACCACTAAAAGCTTTCTTCTGTATCAAATACAATGGGCAGATGAATTTAAGAGAAATGCTGGAGACCTCTAAAAGGCTACTTCAATCATTTGGAATAATGATAGCACACAAACTGCTTCAAGAGATGCATTAGTTGGCTTCAGGTGCAATTTAAGGTGCTAGTTGTCAGCTTTAAGGCTTCATAGTTCTAGATAAGGTTATTTGAGGAACTGTCTTCTCTTATACAGGTATTCATCTGCCCATTTAGCAAGATCTATTGATCTCCCTCTGATCTGGTCTGCATGAGATTGTAATCTGGTACCACTGTTTTTTTCTAATTACCCCCACACTTTGGAGTTTCTCCTTCCCTCTTGGATTTTAGGGGAGCAGTTGAGAGAAAATGCAGAAGGAAAGCATATTATGAATAAATGTTAAAATCTTGTAGATCTTCACAACTACCAATGACATGGGAAAAAACAACATACAATGGAAGAAAGAATCATTATCTTAACAGCCCAGAAAATTATTTGAACTTGTTTGTTTTCTTGTAGACATTTCATTATCCAAACTAGATAACATCATCAGTGCTAGCTAGCTAGACTTTATGAGTCACATTCAAGCATGTGCAAAATTGGCAGATACATAACTCCTGCCAACTAATGAACCTCATCTCTCCAAAACTCCTGTTGTGTTGATGTTATCTGCATCCCAAATGCTCATATGATGAAATGGTGATCCTAAGTTGCAACTTACCATTGTAATTCAACAAAGAAGATTATCAATGTAATTTTAGGCACAGAATGGATCAAAAATTAATTGGTGCCATTCATGATGAGGGAGTTACTTCATAGTGAAGTAGTGGGAACTCATCTTACCATTGCAATTCACCCTCATCGTGGCTAGCACCATTTAATTTTTGTGCCTATTATTACATTGATAACCTTCCTTGTATGATGTATTGTGCTGATGATATTGTGAGACAGTTGTATGTTTTTAAAGATGGTCATAAAGACATCAGTCAGACTTCAGCAGATAGTTTCAGCATTGATACTGAAGGCTTCCAATAAAAGTGTCCTGGATTATCCTAGATGTGTTATCCTTGCTAGTTCAATCAAACTAGAAACCGGGCAGCAGGGAAGGTCCTGGAGAGATTAATCCCCATCAAACAGGACTCTGATAGTTGAATGCAGACCCCATAGATACTTCACCCCAACCAGATCAGCCATTTCAGCTATGATCATGTCATGGATGAGTGTTGACTTACTTTGAACTGACATGCCATTAGCAAAGAGCACTACAGAATAAGATAAGACCAAAATGGCAGCCTAAAATTTGCTGAAGCAGAAGAGAAGCAAAATATGAAAAAGCCATTATCATCACATATAGCTATTTTTTGACAGCCTGTTTCCAGCTCTATCCTTACTCTCATGGTCCTGAATCATTTTTCTTCTCTTCTTCCATAGAAATCCTATCTAACGGGACCAACATATTTAGCTTAACCTTCAAGAACATTTTCTCCAGCCATCAGTACTGAAAATCAATACAGTGTATGTTTTGCAAAGATATTTAAAATATTACACTGGTACATGCAGCCTATACAAAATTTTTATTATTTATTTAACCTAATATTCTTTTAGAAATATCTTGTAAACTACCTATAAATGCCTATAAATGCTTTTTGTTGTTGTTGTTGTTGTTGTTTCTTAACAACATTTGATCCAGGAAAGAGTTAAGAACTACTATTCTGGTAAGTCCACTAAATGTTGAGAAGTTAAATTGAATTGTCTGAACACTGTGTATTATCTATACAATCAACTGTCTTAGATTTTATTTATTTGAAACACTTATAGAGCTGCTCATGTTATAACCAACATAGGTTGCTTGTTGGGTTGCTCCCAATTAAAAAAAAAGTAGGAATAGGTGGAAAAATATTAAAATTGGGCTTTGTCAGTTATAGAATTCAAATTTTTTACTACTGGTTCTGTGGACGTGGCTTGGTGGGCATGGCTGGGTGGATTAATCCTGTAAAGTGGGAAAAAAGGAGATTTCTTTTAACAACCGGTTCTCCGAACTGCTTAGAAAATTTGCTCCCAGTTCTAGCAAATAGGCTAAAACTGGTTGAATTTCACCTCTGGGCTTTGTGCCAGATTAATTGTAGTCTCAAAAAGTTGCTTTGTGAAATGCATGAACCTGAAGATAACAGTAAACTATTTCATAAAGCTTTTTCATGATGTTGCATAAATATATAGATTATATTTTTTTGACTATAAGACGCATTTCCCCACCAAAAAAGTGAGTGTAAACATCTGTGAATCTTATAGATCAAATACGGGCCTCTTTTTGGCCTCCCGAACTCTCTGGGCACCCCCTTTTTGCCCTCCCTGGCCCCCAGAAGCACTCTGCAGACCAAAAACAGGCCGGTTTTTGGCCTCCCAAGCCCTCCGCATGTCCTGCAGGCCAAAAACCGGCCTGCAAAGGAGAAGGCAAAAACAGGACATGTGACTGCCAAAAACTGTTTTTTTCTTGTTTTCCTCCTCTAAATCTAGGTGTGTCTTACAGTCCGGTGCATCTTATAGTCCGAAAAATATGGGTAGCTATTCTAAATTGTTGCACACTAGTATGCATGTTAACATTTTAGTGAGTTTTTCCAAATACATATAATTTCTTAATATAAATATTAAAATAAAATATTGTAAATATGTGTAAAATATTTTATAAATATTTTATAAATTTTATTTATTTTGTAAAATATTTCACTCCCCTTACATAAATTGTATATGCATTTTGGATGCTACAGAATTTACAAAATTTTAACAAAAATTCTTCTTTTAAATTTACTACTGCAAGTATAAACATTAAAATGTAACACATTTTTCTTTTAACTGGAGATCAAAACCAGAGAAGATAATAGACTCTCTTAAAAACCATTTCAGTAGTTCAGATTACTTGAGTTTTATGTTATTGATATAATGACACACATTATTGATATAATGTTTATCACACATATATAACTGCTCCTTCTAAAGGCTTCAGAACAAGTTACATGCAAACACTAACATGTCAGATTTGCTAATCTTTTGTGGAACTGTGAGGTTCTTTGAGATTATATGTATGAAAATACACCACTATGAGTTTTCATTGAGGAGTATTCCATATAATTTATTTGAGATGTATATATGCTGTTCCTATAAAATTGACATGGTAACATAAAATATATACTTCAAGAGGGGTTAAAGACTGCATTAAAAGGATTTGTGGTTGCAATTTGTATTGACCTGTATGTGTATAATCCACTTTAAAATGCTACGTAGGGTGACTGGATTGTAATTTAAATAAGCTTGCTTCTGACTCATAGAAAGCACAGAGAAAAGGATATCACCTGCTACTCATAAAGTCAACACATAATAAAAGCACACCTAAGGCAGGGATTGGTAACCATGCTGGCTGAGGAATTCTGGGAGTTGAAGTCCACAGGTCATAAAGTTGACATAGCTGCCCATCCCTGCCTAAGGTTATTGCTATTGCTGTTTCAAAATTACGGATCTTAGATTTACTTGTGAAAGCTTGGTAATTGCTTTTTCCCTGTAATAAAATGAATGTTTTCTTGATGAGTTTTAAATGGGTATGTTTCTCATTTCCATGGAATTTGGCAAACTAAGCATTTGTTAAGCAAAATGGGATCCAGCTTCCAATTTGTTTCAAATAGTCTTGAAATCACTATTTCTTATTTTTGTTTCCTCCGTTTATTTTATTACCCTTGTTTTAACACGTATAAAAGTAGCAGCCTGACATTTACACACACACACACATACACAGTTTGAGTTTTGATACTGTTTTGCATATCACATTAGTTTTATAGCTCTAGTGAAAGAAATTGTTTAGTAAAAGCAGCATTAATAGAGATTTTTTTTTAGTAGATTGTGTTTCCCAGCTATTTAAGTGTATATTGATATTCTATACTGAATTTTTTTTCCTTCTGCACTCTGTTTGAGGCTAAAAGTTGACAGTTTAGGACTTTTGCATTGGGGATGTACTATGCTGATGTGTATTGAATTTGATTGAATTTGAAAATCAATTAACATCCACATGTACTGTCTTTACTAAAAAAAAATAAAGTGGAGATTTTCCATTTTATTTGTGCAGTGAAATTCAGATTAGCTGCAGTGGTAGTAAACATAATATTTTTTCCTTCAAAACTGAAACACTATACAATCAGAATATATGTAACTTTCCTTTGCTAAAATTCACATTAAAGATCAGTTAATTTGGATTAATTAAATATTTGTACAATTTATTCATTCTATTAAATAATTTAATATAATTTTAAAATAAGCATGTATGTTAGTTTTAAAATGGAATAAAATATTTATATTTTATGTATTTGGAAGTAGACGTGGATAACATCACATATTTAGAATGTTTTAAAATAAATTATCTTTATTTTAATAAATTAGTATACACATTCTTTTGCACAAGTTATAGTTTTCTTAGGAAAAACTTTGGAATATCTACTTAAAATTGTGATATTTCAAACTTTCTATTTGACAAGGTAAACATCTAATAACATATATCACCTTTTGTTTGTTCTTTGCCTATTATAAGTTACTTATTTTTTGTTTGACTGACGATAAATTGCTGGACACCAAAATTAATTTTTAGGCAGCTCTTAAAAAGATATGAAGGGATATTTTCTTTTTGAAAGCACTTACATATATAGAAAGGTTGGAAGAAATGCCAGCAGATGTAAATCTTTCTTATTGTAAAAGAGAGAAAAGTCAATATGTTTTTATTTATTGCTTCCTTTGAAAAGTTAAAAACATTTTGTGAAATATGTGCCATTGCTGAAATATTATGCAGTAAATACAAACTTATGAACTATAATGCTAGTATATTTTCTTAATAGAAATGTTCAATACCATCAAGTTTAGAATTTGACTTGGTACTGAATTTAACGAATGAAGAGAAAGTAAAATGAAGTACCTATTCATTTAAAGTTGAAAAAAATGTTGCTTATAATATATAATTAGCCTTCAGCCGACCGGTGCGTTCCCACAGGGCAGGCCTTCTTGGGGCTCCATTGTCGGGACTATGTCATCTGACAGCCCTGAGGGTCCGAGCCTTCTCTGTGGCTGCACCCTCCCTGTGGAATGAATTGCCCCCGGAGATTCGGACCATTGCAGACCTGTGGACCTTCCGGCGCACATTCAAAACCCATTTATTTCAGCAAGCTGGTCTGGCCTAACACTTAACGGGGTCTTAAATGTGTTTTTAATTGAATTATTTAAATTTTAAAATTTTAAATTTTAACTCTCAGAATCTGGACGATTGATTTAATTTTTTTAAATTATATTTTAACTTTTCTATGTATTTTAAAATGGCTGTGCACTGCCCCGAGTCCTTCAGAAGGGGGGCAGTATAAATTTTTTTTATAAATAA
>JAEANM010017584.1:0-12907 GCA_017656035.1 Myanophis thanlyinensis | reverse complement strand
CCTGAAGCTGCCGAAACCGCCACAGCCGCGCACCCAGAAGCAGCCGAAACCGCCGCAGCCGCGCCCCCCGAAACCGCCGAAACCGCCGCAGCCGCGCGCCCCGAAGCCGCCAAAGCCGCCGCAGCCGCGTGCCCCAAAGCCGCCGAAGCCGCCGAAGCCCCCCCGAAGCCGCCGCCACCCCCCAAACTGCCGCCGCCCCCCCCAAGCTGCCGCCGCTCCCCCCAAGCCCCCCCCGCCCCCCCAAGCCGACGCCGCCCTCCGACACAGCCCCCCCATGCCACCCAACACTGACGCCACCCCCCCCATGCCGACGCCCCCCCAACGCCGACCCCCCCGTCCTCTTTTTTTGTCTATGAAATATGGTCAACCTATACTAGGAATTCTTGTGGACCTAACCTAATGTAACCCAAATCACAATCCTAATCCCAACCTTAATTAGAATTTCAATTTAATATGATTTTTTTATGTATTTTCCCAGTCTAGCAAATGTAGACAATACAGATTAGAAACAGCCTAATCTAAGTGTATACTACAGGCCACCTAACCAAGCAGAATAAATAGATCAGGAGTGTCAAACTAAAGCTGCGTGGGCTGTATCTGACCCATGACATTGTTGGATCTGGCCCGCATCGCCATCCTGGAAATTGTAAAGGTCTGGCCTGTGTCCTTCAGCCTGGCCCACGCTATCCCGGCATACGTGTGCATGCGCAGGACAAACCTGGTGCATGTGCATACAGGCCTGGCCCACGCCTATCCTGATGTGTATGTGCGCACACAGGAGGTGGTGGACCAGCATTGCCTCATCTATACCTCGCCCATCAGCTGCCACCACTGCCTCCTCCTTTTCCTCATGGATCAGGGGATGCAGCTGCAGCTGCCACTGTAGTCATCAGCTCACTCTCCTCTCCAGCCACAGCCCAGCGATTCTCACACCCTCCAGTCTGCTCTCCACATGGTACAGAGGCCACTCTAGCCACAGCCTCAGGATTGCCTTCTTGCCACCCCCACTATGCCAGCCCTTCACCTGGATGACTTCTGACCAGCCAGATGAAAGGCTGGCATGGTGGTGATGGTGAGGAGGGAGCGGCTGCTGAACAACCCTGAGGCTGCGAAATCTTTGAGGTATGTGTGTGCATGGAGGGGGGGGGAAAGTGTCGGGTAGCAGGAACTCCATAGGTGGCCCTCCAGGAAGCTTCAGTCTCTGCCCATTCTATCATAGTTGGCAACCTCATGTGTGCACAGACTAACCCATGCCATTCCGGCAGGTGAGTGTGCGCACAGAAGACAGCCAGTATGGCAAGGTTGGAAAAAGTCAATGAAACAGTCAGTCCACTAAAGAAAGAAGATGGTAAGGAAATAACTGGCAGTAGAGAGAAAGCAGAGCTGCTTAACTCATTCTTTCGATCACTCTTCTCACAAAAAGAGACTATAGCCCAACTTTCCAAAGACATAACTGTAAAAGACAGACTAGAAATAAAAATTAAAAGAAAAAAGAAAATGGTAATAGAACCCCTGTCTGATCTTGATGAATATAAATCACCAGGATCTGATGGATTACATCCCAGAGTTACATCTATGATGAGGGCATGCCAGAGTTGGGGAACATCAATACTTCCTTTCAAGAGCTAAGCGCTAGATTCGAAGGGTCTTGCTACCAGAAGTAGAAATCTGCTAACTTAAGCAGAGGGGCAGGCCCAACAAGGAATGCATCTGAAAGTTTCAGAGGGTGGCTGGGAAGCTGTGACAGTGGCAGGAGAAACTACTGGTCTACTTCTTTAAAGAGGACCTGGACTGTGAGCTATTTCAGATGTGCATTTACAGAAGGACCCATGAATGGTATCAATCAGATGCATGAATGGTGGCATGACAGTGGCAATGGACCTTGAACTCAAGTGATACAAGAAGCATGGAGCCACAGAGCAAAAGCCAAAGGCTGAGCCACAGAAGTGCCAGCTTGGGAGACAATCAAGCCCCGTCCAAGCCAATGACCCCTTCAGCAAATCCTCAGGACCACCTGTCAAGTGCTTCTGTTGTGACCAACAAGGCCATCGGGTGCCCAAATGTCTAGCCCCAGCTCCCCAGCCAAGGGGGAAGCTGCCAGAGTCCACCAAGGCAAACAAACCCCAATGAAAGGCAAGAGAAAAGAGGAAGGTCACCAAACCATTGGGTGCACCATGGGAAGAATCTAAAGTTATTTGGATTTATTTCTACTCCTAGTTATGAAGGGAGGAGTGTCAGAGTATTCATAAACGGGAATAGGACTTAGAAACAAGGTCAGCCAATGCAGACTGTTTGGTGTCAGACAGTCAGGTGCCTGTGCGTGGCTTAGCTCTGCAGCTTTGTGCTGAGTTTTGAAACTGAAACAAAAACTTGAGCATGCTGTGCTGAGCTCTGAACTGAAATGGAAAGTCTTCTCTCTTCTGCTTGTGTTTTCTTCTTATCTCTACCACGTTGAAAGAGCTTTTGGTATTGTATATTTATTTCATATGTTATATATAAAGAGAATTTATTGAATCCTGCTAAATCAGTTACTTGTGTGTGCTTGAATGTGATTGCTGCTGCAAACTCTGACAAAGTTCATGCCAGATTTGTCAAGAAGATGATAAGAGTTGAAATACTTTAAAAAGTGAGAGATGAACCACTGCAATATAAAGGCAAAGAAATTGTGGTGCTGAAACAGGTGCCAAGAAGAGTAAGAGACCTAAGAAGACTAGAAACCTAAGAATACCAATTCCTGACAGATCAGCTGATTAAATACAATGTAAATTTCAAATAGTTGACACCAGAGGGAATTTTGGTAACTTGGAATGAAAAAAGATACACACTGGACTCATTAGATAAAGCACATGAATTTTATGAATATCAGTGTGGTACTACTGAAGAACAGGAAAGGGGAGAGGAAGTAGAATATAAAGCACAAAAAGAACCAGTAAATGTGGAAAAGACTATATGGCAAGAAGAAAGTGAAGCCAAGAAAATAGAACGAGAAGGAGCAAAATCAAAGGAACAGAAAAAAATAAAATCAACTAGGACAATACGACCTAAGTAAAAAGATAGAAGAAGATGGAAGAAAATTAAAGATGGTATCAATAAATGGATTGAATTCACCAATGAAAAGGAAAAAAACTTTTACAAAATTACAAAAACTAAAATTTGATTTAATTTGTCTATATTAAAAAACAACATAGCAAGCTTTTAGAATACCCCAAAATGGGAAAAGTATATTTTTCACTAGCACAACAAAAGAAAAGAGGGGTGGTTTTATATATAAAGGAAGAAATAAATGCCAAGCAAATATACACAGATGTATAATTTTGATGGTGGAGGTAATAATAAACCAAAAACAAGTACTGTTGTTAGCAATATATGCACCAAATAATAAACAAGAAGAATTGTATAAAAAACTTCACATGAAAAATAACTGGAATGGATTATGAAAACATCTCTGTGTTAGGGGACTTTATTTTTTTTAAATAAATTTTATTATTATTTACATAAAAAAAGAAAAATACAGTTAAATCCTCACAGTGACATATCTATTATATATCTATTTACACTTTTTATCATTTCTACATGTTTTATTTTTATTGATCCATTGATATTCGTTATTCCAGACCACATAATTCACTTTTTCGTCCTTACCCTTCAATTTGAGCGTTAATCTCTCCATTTCTGCACATTCAAAGTTTTTGTCTACAACCATCTCCCTTGTTGGTCCATATTCCTGTTTCCATTGTTGGGCATAAGTGATTCTAGCCGCTGTTATGATGTGTATAATTATGTACTGGAGGTGCTTCTTGATTTTGGGGTTTACCATGCCTAATAAAAATATTTCAGGTTTCAATTCCAGTGTCATGCCCGTAATTTTATTTAGCCAATTTCTTACCTGCTCCCAATAGTTAGTAACTTTTTGACAATGCCATCACATGTGAAAAAAAGTCCCTTTCTTCTTCTTACATTTTCAGCATTCTGGTTTCATGTTGGGATACATTTTTGACAGTCTCGCAGGTGACAGATGCCATCAGTAAAACATTTTATATAAATTTTCTTCGTAAGCCATCGACAATGTCAGTTTGCAGTTCCTGCTCCACAATCTTTCCCATTCCTCAAGTTGTATATGTCCTACATTTTTTGCCCATGGGTCCCTTAATTATTTCCTCTTACATATCAATCTCTAATATGTTTTTGTTATAATTTTTTCTTCCGTCCCCAATAAGATTTGATCCAATTTGTGTGGCGTACCCTGTATTCCAATTTCCTCTTTATCTCTTTTGTATCTCATTTGCGTTTCCATATAAGGCCACCAATCAATCGTTATACCTTGATTTTTTAATTCTTCCCTTGATTTTAAGTTCCCCTGACTGTCTAGTAATTCTTTGTATCTAATCATTTTTTTCTAATGTATTTGGATAAATTATTGCTTCCATAGGCAAGACCCATCTAGGTACATGTTAGGTACATAATGCAAGTGTGGATGCAAAATTGAACTATAGAAGCAGGCAAATAGGTAAAAAGGCATGGAAAACACTGCCTAGGATGTTCTTTAGAATGATAGAAGAACTATCACTTCAAGATGCATGGAGAGAAATTAACTTAGATGCATGGAGAGAAATTAACATAGAAATATACATTCTATTCAGATAGACATCAATCATGGTCAAGAATAGATACAATATGGACTTCTATCTGATGTTGTGGTGTTACCAGACACAGAAAACAGAGTTCTCCATTCCTGTGTTGGCGTCTCCCTGCTCATGGGCTCTGAAAGCACCTGAAAGCCACTTTGTAGAGGAGGCAAAGCTAAGGACGGGTGCCCGATGAGATCACAGAGAGATTGCGGAGAAATCGCAACTCTCCTGCTGAACCCCGGGCTCTTTTTTCCTGTATGCCATGGTGAGGAGAAGAGGCAGACTAAGATGACCATCATGAAGCTGCGACAGCTGAGGAACAATTAAGTGCTGTACTGGAGCAGAGTTGGTGAACAATGTTTTGAACTGGGTGAGAAGAATTTTTTCTATTTAAATTTTGAACCCCAAAAGAATATCCAGAAAGAGATCAACTCACAACTATTTTTTTCAAGTTTTTTATTTATTATTTTTTACAAACATATCAGTGTGTGAACAGCATGGCACCTGAATGTGATACATTTTGGTATAAACAAAATAATATTGATCACATTTATTACAATTGATAGTCTTATATAATTCCAAAATTAATGCACTTATTTATATAATTATAATCTTCCATTGTTTAATTATTCGGGATTTCATTATGTCATATTAATGCCATTCCTTATTTTCTATGTATTCTATCTTCTACTACAGATAAACTCTTGATCATATTTATTAACAGTTTATAGAATTCTAATAATAATAATACACATACTTTAGTTATGTTCTAATCGTCCATCAATTAGTTATTCAAATTATACTCCTTCATTATTTAGTTATTGAATGTTGCAATGTATCATTTTTATGCCAGTCACCATATTGTACATGTCATACATCTTACTGCATATATAATATTGTTAATCACAAGGAAGCAGGTTGATATCGTGGCAGGATGACGTGACTGCAGGGCTCTGTGAAGAAATGCGCTGAACCCCAGCTGTTGGAGGTCCATTTGGACCTAAGCCTCACCAGAGGTGAGATGAAGGGGCAGAGCAGGTGCTGCTGGATCTGTCCAGAAAAGCTCTCCACTCTGGCAGGAGGTGGAAGATGGCCATCACGGTTGGACTGTAGCTGTGGAAGCCACAGGAAGCAGCAGGTAAATGAGGAGTCACAAGAGCAGCTTGGGTGAGATATTAATATCTGAACATTAAGAACTTTAAGAATTTTTAAGAGAAGAGCACCCAGAGGAATAGTGGAAGAAGTGGGGCCAGGAGAGAAGATGGAAATTTGTTTTAATTCCACCTCTGGAAGAAAAAGCAGTGAAAAAAAAAACTGAGAGCCATAATTGTCATTAAATTTAAAAGACTATCTGGAGGCTGAGAAAGAGAAGAAAAGAAGGTTAAAGTAGACGTACTGGTATCTTTATGTAGAAGACTCCCAAAAAACAAAGGTGGATTATTAGATTGTAATTTGGGGAAGAAATAAAAGAAATAAAAGAAGGAATGTTTTTTTCTGTGTTTCAGAGCTTCTTAAATAGTAGACTGAAGAGAAAAATAGTGCAGCACCGCCATCTAGAGGTCAGAGGAATTTCTAAAAAAGAGAAAGTGCTGAGAAAATGAAGAAAATGGAAAGTGGAAATCTGATCTTGGAGACATCTGCTGATTACATTGTTACATTGTAGCCATAACAAAATATTGTTTTGAACATGCCAGTTGCTAGAAAAGTACAAGAAGCAGAGAGAGAGGCTTTTAAAAGACAATAAATGCTGCAAGAATGGACTCAAAATAAATGTAATAGATTAAATAAATTGAGAAAACTGAAGAAGTGGAAACAAGATTTTTAAGTTATATACATCAATAACTTTTTGTACTAAACTCTTTGTGTTTTTTCCTCCCTTAGCTGGAAGTTGGTTGGAATTGATTCTAAAGTTGTTGGAGACATCAGCTGGGATCAGTGGGCCAATTTGGAGTGTAGCCTTCTTTTTCTGGGATCATTTTCTGATTTTTTTTCTTTTTTTGGAGCCAGTTTGGTCTTTTTTTTCTTTCTCTTTTTCTTTTGTTCAATTTTTTTTAACAGGTGATCAGCTTTTTCTTTTTCTTCCTTTTTTCTTTTAGGATTCATAGGGACTATTTTTTCCCTTGCTTTCTAGGTTCTTTGTCTAGTTTTTGGAATTTTGAGAACTTTTTTTCTCTTCCCCCTTTCATCTCTGTTTTTTTTATTCCAATTGGATTATAATTATTTTTGTTTTAGTGTTCTACATAGGGTGGATAATTTTTTATTGGGGCTTCAAAGGGCCATTTCTTTTTCTCCTTTTTTTTCTTGGGCTTTTTCTTTTCTTTCCCCTTTTTTTCTTCTTTTTTCTTTTTGTGTCTTTGCTTTTCTGCTTATCTTTTTCATTGGATCATAATTGGATTATACTTATAACCACATTTGGATTACAATTATTATTATTATTTCCTTTTTGGATTATAATTGGAATACAAATACTATATTGATTGATATAATAGAAAGCATTATTTTGGAAACATGATGAAATCAGTGTCAGCACTATCCTCAGCAGCCTCATCAGTGGCCCCATCAGCAACATCCAGCTGAGCAGGACAGAGAACATTGGATTCATTATTGCAGCAGGACAAAGTGACTGCATGGCAGATGTAGATGAAAATGATGCTTCAAACAATACAGGAAGATTTGAGAGCAGAGAGAGTAGAGATGAAAGACATGAAGGATAAAGTGGAAAAAGTAGATGAAAAATTGGAGAATTTTCAACAAATGATGGCCCAAAATGAGCAGCAAATGCAGAATATAGAGGGGAAGGCAGTGTCAGCAGAGGAAAGAATGGAACAAATGGATGATAGGTGCTCAGCAATTGGTCAAAGTCATGAAAGGACAATCATACTATTAGAGATGAATAAAGCTGAGTACCAGCTGTGCCTCCAAAACATAGAAGATGAAAATTTGGTAGAGATAATAGCAGAAATGTTGGCACCTCTCTTAGAGAGCACCCCAGATGGAATGATGAATGAAATTGATTAAATTTATAGAGCATACACTAGATATGCGACAAGGAACAAATTGCTAAGAGAGGTGCTTGTGATTCACAAAGAAAATAATAAGATCTACAATTCTACAAAAAGTAAGAGATGAGCTCTTGAAATATAAAGGGAAAGAGGTAACAGTTCTAAAGCAGATTCTGGGAATAAGGAAATACTATCAATTTTTAATAAAATTGTTGGTGAAGCATGAAGTGAATTTCAGGTGGTTGATACCAGAAGGCATATTGGTGACATGGATAGAGCAGAAGTACAAACTGGACACCATAGAGAAAGCACAGAAATTTTATGATGATTTTTTTCATCATCCCAGAGGACATACAGGAAAGAGAAGAGCAAGGAGAAGTGAGGATCAAAGAAGCTGGAGCAGTAGGAGAAGTATTACAGCAGATTGAGATGGCAGGAGGCGGTATTCAAAAATTAGGAGGAGAGAAGGTAGGAGAGAAAAATGGAAAAAGAGAACAAGGAACCATACCTAAAGTACCAAGATCTAATAGGACAACAAGACCAATTTAAACAGGTAAAACATGGAAGAAAAATTAAATGTAATCTCAATCAATATAAATGGACTTAATTTGGCATTTAAGAGAAGTAAGATTTTTAATAGATTAAGGAAATGACATTTAGATACAATTTGTCAACAGGAGGTGCATATTACTAAGCAACAGGAGAAACTTTTGGACTGTCAGAAATTAGGCAATACATTTACATTCCTAGCATTGGTAGGAAAAAAGAGAGGAGTAGTTTTTTATATAAATGAAAATATTAAGGCGAAACAGATCTTTGCAGATGAACAGGGAAGGATGTTGATGCTAGAGATATCATTTGATTCAAAACAGATCCTTTTGGTAGGGATTTAAGCACCAAATATAAGCCAACAGGGTTATTTCAACAGATTATATAAAAAATTGATTGAATTAGAATATGAAAATATATGTATACTAGGGAACTTCAACTCTATAGTTGACAAGGAATTGAACTATCAAACTATTAAATCAACCAAGGCAACAAGAACTACCCTTCCAAAGGCATTTTTAAGAACGAAGGAAGAACTAATGTTTTTAGACACATGGAGAGAGATACACCCAAAAGAAAAAAGATTTATATTTTATTCAAATCGACATAAATCGTGGTCATAAATAGGCATAATATGGATGACAGATAAATTAAAGACTAATATACAGGACACTGAAATAGAAGCAAGCACTTGGGCAGACCATAACCCAATGCAATTTAAGTGGAAAAGACAAACAAAAAAGCAGAGATGGACGTTAAACCAAACCGTCTTAAAAGGTAAAGAATTTATTCAGAGTATGGACATTGAACTAGATTTTTTTAAGGAGAACAGAGTGGAGGATACATCAGCCCAAAATGTTTGGGACACTGCTATAGAGGATTAGTGATTAGTCACTTACGATGACATATAAGAAATAAAGAAAAAAGAGGCAGGACAGATAGAAATTGGAAAACGAATACAAAAGATTGGAGACGGAATTACAAAAAGAACCACAGAAGAAGAATATTAAATACCAGATGGAGGTGATAAAACATAAACTCGGGCTATTGGATAAAGAGGAATTGGCACAAGTTAAAAGTGCTAAGCAATTTTTTTTATATGCAAATAAACCAGAGTGATGGTTAGCCCATAAGCTAAGAAAAAAGAGATAAAAGAAAGTGATTTACAACTTAGAAGATAAAGAAGGAATACTTCAAACACAAAACAGTGAGAATAAGAAAGTGATTCAAAGTTATTATGAACAATTGTATGAAAAAGAGATAATTCCAGAAGAAAATATAAAACAGTACTTAAAAAGAGCTAATTTACCCAAAGTGATGGATGTAGTGAAATCTACTGTATGTTGACAGAGCAGATTAACATGATGGAATTGACAGAAAAAATTAAAAGGCAAAAGAATGAGAAAACCCCAGGACCTGACAGGCTACTGGCTGAATTTTATAAAAGCTTGCAAGATATTCTAGGCCTGCAGATGCTAAATCTGTTAAATTATGCTTTATTAAAAGCAAAGATACCAGACTCATGGACAAAAGCATATATAACCCTGATACCGAAACAGATGCACAGATGACCGACAAATAAAGAATTACAGACCTATATCTTTGTTAAATAAAATATATGTATTGATAATTGCAGAAAGATTGAAAAGATTTTTAAATTAATTTATACATTCTAATCAAAATGGAATTCTCCCCAAAAGGCAGATTAAAAACAATCTGATAATGATATTAAACAGTTCGGAATATTATGAAACACATCCAGGAAGACAAATGGCTTTGTTCTTACTGGATGCACAGAAAGCTTTTGATAATGTAAATTGGCAATTTATGTTCTTACAATTGGAAGAAATGGATTTTGGGGAGAAGTTTATTAATATGATTAAGGCTATTTATCATAAACAAACAGCACAGGTGATGATGAATGGAGATATGACAGGAAAATTTAATATTAAGAAGGGGACAAGGCAGGGCTGTCCATTGTCCACCTTATTATTCATCTTGACCTTGGAAGTATTAAACAGGAATCTCCGACAGGAGGATGGAATTGAAGGGATTGAGATTAAAAAAGAAAGATACAAATTGCAGGCATTTGCAGATGACCTGGTCTTTATCTTGGAAAATCCATGAAAATCAAGTCCTAAATTTATAGAAAAGATAGAAAAATATGGGGAGGTGGCTGGTTTGAAAATGAACAAAGAACAAAGACTAAAATGTTGGTCAAGAACTTAACCACCACACAAAAAATAGAATTAGCGGATGAAATGGGCATTCAAATAGTGAAAATAGTGAAATATTTAGGAATTCATTTAACAGCACGATGTGGAACAATTAAAGGAGATAACTATTATAAACTACTACAATCAACTAAAGTAGATGTGGCAAGGTGGAAACATTTAGTTATCATTGATGGGTTGAATAGCTACTATAGAAATGAATATTTTACCAAGGTTATTATATTTATTTCAAACTATACCAATAAAATTGGATAAAAATATATTTTGAAGATTTGAATAAAATGGTAATGAGCTACTGTATATATGGCAGGGGAAGAGAGCTAGAATAAAGTTAAAATTACTACAAGATGCAAAAAATAGAGGGGGATTTGGTTTATCAGATTTTGAATTGTACTATCAGTCTGTAATGTTTACTTGGGTGAAAGAATGGATAGACTTGAGAAATGTGAGATTATTGACATTGGAAGGACATGATCTACAATTGGGTTGGTATGCATTCCTATGGTATAGAAAGAATAAGATACATGGATACTTCAAAAGACACTATGTTAGAAATGTGTTATGGTTAACATGGGACAAAATAAGGCAACAACACTATTTGAAAATTCTGGTCTGGCTTTCCACAATGGAAGCATTTATTCACCCAAATTTGGTAGATTTGGGAAATATTGTTAGATATAAAAATATTTTGAACTTAAGTGGAGAGCTCAAAATAAAACAAGAATTAAACCACAAGGGATTAATACAACTTGGTATACATAGATGCAGATACATTCTAGATATGAAAAAGATGTTAAACTATATGGTTTTTATAAAGAATTAACAGAATTAGATCAAATAGTGACAGGGACAAATGAAAAATTAATATATAATTACCTATTAAGCAGGAAGCTGGAGGAGGAACAGGTAAAGGAAACAATGATTGCCTGGGCAAGACATTTTGGTTACACAATTGAATTGGATCAATGGCAAAAATTATGGGATAGAAATTATAAAATAACTATGTCAACAGCCTATAAAGAGAATCTATATAAAATGTTTTATAGATGGCACTTGGCACCAGTGAGATAGGCAAAGAAGTTTAAAGATAAGTCAGCCAAATGCTGGAAATGTCACAAAACTCCTGGACCTTATTATCACATGTGGTGGACACGCTCAATGGCAAGCAAGTTTTGGACAAAGATACATACAGGCCGGAGAAAACGATTAAGCAACATATAGACTTAAAGCCAGAATTTTTTTTACTGGGCATGATACCAGAGAACTATAGCAAAGAAAATGTTTACTTGATTTTACATATATTAACAGCAGCGAGAATAGTATTTGCACAGAATTTGAAACTTGAAGAAACTCCAATGGAGAGGAAAATGATTTAAAAAATATTAGAATGTGCAGAAATGGATAGATTGATGATGAAAATTAAAGAAAATTCCACAAGGTAAGGAAAGCTTTTTATCCATGGTTAGATAATAGAAACAAGAAACAGATATAGATTGAAAATATGATATGATTGTAAATAAATTGTTACAGCATGGTGGAGAATATAAATGAATATAAATTTTTGAAAAGGATACAGTATTGTATGATATGATATAATATGACATAATATGATGGCTATATTATATTCTAATAAAGAATAAATTTAGACTGTATTGGAATACATAAGTGATTTATATAAACAAAAAAGAAAAAATATTTTTATTTAAAATATTATTAATCACATTTATTACATTTCACAATTTTATAATTCTAATAATAGTATACATTAAGTTGTAATAGTATATATTTGGTTATAACTTCCCATTACCTAGTTCTTAATTCTATTTTCCCCTCTTTTTATTATTTCTCCTTAGATCAGTCTTGTGTGTAATCCTCAGGGATCTTTTACTAATAATACTAATCCTTCCTTTTTTCCACTTTTAAACCTCTAGCAATCAGGCTTTTCCAGATTTTAAGAATGTGTTGTACTTCCTTTCATCAGCAGGTGGCCCTATTGAGTTAGGTTTCACTATTAAACAATTTTTCTTCCAATGTTCACCATTTAAATATAGTATTGATTTTTTGAGTAAATAATTACAGCATTTCAAAATGCCTATCCAAAACAATGCCTGTCCAATTTAAAAGTCCAATTTTCTGTATTTTTTACAATTTTTTACCTTTCCCTTTTAATTTTTCCATTCTGTTTTAAGCTTTTTCTTTTTCTCCAAATTTCAAGTCGCTGCCACTTTAAAAGTAACTGTGAGTCTCTTTCTTCTTAGCTATTCTTTTGGGGTTCAAAATTTAAGTGGAAAAAATTCTTCTCACCTAGTTCCAGACACTATTCACCAACTCTGCTCCTGCACAGCACTTAGTTGTTCCTCAGCTGACCCAGCTTCATGGCAGCCATCTTAAGGCTGCCTCTTCTCCTCACCATGGTATAGAGCAGGGGTCTGCAACCTTTAAGACATAAAGAGCCACTTGGACCCGTTTCCGAAGGAAAAAAAAAACCTGGGAG
>JAEANM010017583.1:0-12907 GCA_017656035.1 Myanophis thanlyinensis | reverse complement strand
AAAATAAATAAATAAATAAACCAATTCACAAAATGTCAGGAAATTTAACAACTGCCTTTTTACAAGCCAGTGTGATCTGGCCCAAGAACTAGTTGTACCCCTTAACCAATAATTTAGGAATAATTGGAATATGTCGAGCATATTTGGAAGTTCCATAAAAATAAAAAATATTGCACCATACTTTTTCTGGTGTAGAATATGCACCAGAGGTTTTAAACAGTGTACATAGATACATAAATGTACAAGAAAACATATTTAGGAAAAAAATAGTATGGAATGCAACAGTTTTTTTAAAATACAAAGCAAAAAGAGGTGCACAATTTTATTAGATATTTAGGAAAAATGATCTTACCTGTTATGGCTGAAGACTAGGAAGCTAATGGATAAAACAATGATGATATTCCCTGGCTTCTCAATACTGAAACTCGTTTTATACTTTAAGTATATAAAAATTGCACTGTGATGGCTTTCAGCCAAAATCTTTATGCTTTAAATAAACAAATGCTGCTTCTCTTCTTTTTTTAAAAAAACACTCACTGATAAAGTTTTATATATTCTTGCATTTTACCAACAAAATACTGGACACAGCATTACTGATGAAGAAATAAAGGCAAGTGAACATTATTTGCATAAACCAGAAACCAGGATGTGAAAAATCAGGATGTGTCTCTTTTGAGAAGACGCAAAAGGGGACAAGAAGAAAGACTCTGAAAATGCAACAGTAGCTTTTTCAAGTTTGTCACAATAAGTCTGTCTACGACAAAATTTCTCGAACTTTCTATAACAAAGATGTTTCCTAATGTCATACTTTCTTGCTTGGAAGAAATAAGTGTTGGATAAGTTTATCAGTTTTTGATAAAGGGAATAACAAATAAATATAATCTTACTAATTCATTCCATAATGTTATTAATTCATGCTACTCTAATGAAAAAAGAGTAAAGAATATCAACTTAAAGCATGGAAATATATTCTTTAAAAACAACCACAAAAAAACAAACCTTTACAACAAGCAAGGGAACAAATTTAGTGTTTCATGAATGGATGTTTGTTCCCTTGTTGAATCCTGAAAGTTCATCAACCCTTCTGAACTAGATTTAAAACAGAAAGGCTGTAAGAAGAGCATCTAGGACAAGAAAGGGAGAATTTGTTCTACTGGGGGGGGGGTTAAATACAACCATATTTATGGTTCTGAGTCATCGTAGTACATTTGCTCAAAGAATTATTTCACAGGAATTCAGTCCTTCCAGTAAATGTGCAATAGCACTATTGTTTTACATGAAAGCTGAAATTTTTTAAGAAATTAGTGACAATACAATAGATACTAACTGCAAAATTGGATAATATTCATTTCAGTGGGAAACAGATGAAACAAGTGAGTCATATTATGTCTTTCAAGAGTGAAAATAAAGTTTTGAAATAAGTGCAATTAATTGTTAGTCTTTTGATTTCAGCAATTCAACATTAAGAAGCAAGGGAATTCCATCACCACTGCACTGAAATCTCATTTCAGAAAAGCAACATGCAATGGAATTTCAGAATCATAAGAACAGAATTTGTTAATTGCTTTGTCCCATGTCACAGGCCTTTCCTTAATAAACAAAAATTAGTCATGTTTTATGTATTCTTTTAATTAATTAATTATTCTTTTAATTTAATTATTGTTATTTTTTTCCTCCAATTGGAATCATGTTGAGTAGGAATCTGTATCTAGATTTAATTTATTATTTTAAAAAGGAATCTTTGGCATATTTTATGTACCATCACATAATAAAGCTTATTATGAATCCTCAGATATTATTTTTATTCTAAAATAATAAATCTAGTTCTAACATTTCAAAGGAATCTTTGAAATAGCTCAGTAAATGAGGTATTTGGTTCAATTTTTTATCGTCAATGCACTTTATTGTCAATGTATTTAAGGTGAACACTGATATTGAAATACCATTGCATTGTGTTTTGAGCTGGTTTGCAAATAAAAGGCCATTGTGGATTTTAAAGTAAAATTTACCTTTGTAAACTTACCTGGGTCATCCAAAGGCATGTCAACAATAACTTGATCACTGTACTTTCCATACAGACCGTTAACACAAACAGCAACTATCTGAAGAATATAACTTGTATTGGGTAGCAGATTATTCAGAATTGCTCCCTGAAATGATTTAAACCATATTTATTACTTTCTGTATTTCATATCAAGTTGCATATTAAATTTCTTCAGTCACAGAAAATTCCACTGACAAGAAAAGCATTTCAAATTAACTTAATGTAAACTAAATATGTAATTTTAATCATTCCAACACTTCCACTTATCCATAGCTCATTACATGAAGAAAATAACTGAAAATTAATTGCTAAGCATTGACTGAATAGCCACAAAGCAAGATTCTATAAAGGTTCCAGAACTGTCTAGTAGGTTGTTCTCTGTTCAAGAGTAAAGTATATTTGTATGTTTCTATGTATGAAGTTTAGAGTAGATATATGTATATCTGGGTATTGTATATTCAGTATATATTATTGCAGCTATGATTTTTCTTCTCATAATATTCAAGGGAAAATGTTTTTGTTTATGTTCCTCATGGGATATTAACAATGGCTGCAAACTTAAACACATTTAAATTCAGTTTTACAGGAATTCCTTGATTTATGACCATAATCTGGGGTAGAATTTCCATTGCTAAGCAAGGAAGTGAAGCAAATAACTGCATTTGTTAAATGAATCATGCAGTCATTAAGTGAATCTGGCTTCCCACATTAACTTTGCTGGTTGGAAACTGGCTGGGAAAGTTGCAAATGGTAACCACATGCCTGTGCTGCTGCAAGTGTTGTAAATACATGCCAGTTTCCAAGCATTTGAATTTTGACAAGGCCATGGAAGTGCTGCAATAAGGGTGAATGAGAGGACTGGCTGTAAGCTATTGTAACATCAAATTAATAGTTTCAAATCAAGGACTACCTATACTTCAACTGCAGTTTATTTAACATCATTCCAAAAATTTGGAAATAGACAGTATTCATGTTAACATATGTGGACTCAGAGTGAGAGGCACGGGGACCTAGAAGTAGAGCTCTCTCGTCAGAATCGTGAGGCTGTCGGTTCCATCTTAGGTAGCAGCAAATATTTCTCTCTCTGGGCAGAAAGTGAAAATATCTGCTGCAAACTCTGCATAAGCATCATGAAGGGCATCTGGCTAGTAAATGTTCACCTTCATTCAGTCGCCCCAACTCTATCCCAATGCAAGGGATTACAGGGTTGTTAACAGAAAAAAATGCAGACTCAGCGTACCACTGCCATTATAGGTACAGGCTACAAGAAGCACCAATTTTTCACCTTGTAAATTGTCAAAGACACAGAGAACTGAGGCTCAATAATTTCATATTCTCACCTGTCTGCTATAGGTTTCCCAGCTTTTAAAAAGCATATCTGAAAATGACCTCCAGGACAATCTGCAAGATGGACTGGTAGATAAAAGTGGGCAATAAAACTTCCTTTTTCTTAAGATCCCTTAGGCTAATTTAACTAAGATATGGAGTGAGACTATTCTCCAATTATGCCTATGTCCCACTCTATTATGTTAAAGAGAATCCAGAGAGTTTTTAAAGTGTAGATGGCAGAGAAGAAGAATTTGGAAATTTCTTCTACATTTGCCTCATACAGACTTTTTAAACTTTTTAAAGTTTATTTATTTTGGAACTGAGAATAGTATCTCTAGCTAAGGTCATTAGTATATGATTCTATGCAGCTGGTTCACAGAACAATTATTTTATAACATCGCAACAACCATTTATAATCAGATGATATTTTGGATACCATCCACAAGGATATTTAACATTAAAATAGGAGTAAGCATAAAACATTTGAAATTAAAAGCTGTACTGAGTGCCCATTAAGGCTAGTAATCAATATGAATTTGAATATCATTGGCTTAAATGATGGTTGAACTGCACATCATTGATTTTGTCATTATTTGAGATACTAAGTTTTTCAGATGAGTAATTATTTGCAGGATTTCTTGTGCTTCTGATAATATATTTATTGTAAGAGATTTATGTATTTATTTACACAGGTTATGTGGCTGCCAACCTGCTGCAATGATTCTGGCAGGCTAAAATTAACAAAGCAAACAGAAGATAGAACAAAGGAATAGATGATAGAACAGAGGTGGGCAATTATGGCTCCTTCATGATTCATGGACTTCAACTCCCAGAATTCCTGAGCCCGCCAGGAATTCTGGGAGTTGAAGTCCACAAGTCATGAAGGAGCCATAATTGCCCACTCCTGCGATAGAACAATTAAATACAGCTATAATAAAAATTTATATACAATGAACTGGAGGTCCAAATTAATCCCTTCAATCTTGCAACAGACAATCTTTAAGCAAATAACCAACAAGGTTCAATCATGCTTGTGGGAAAAGTCAAATCTTTTAAGGCTTTACAAAGCATCAACAGGGACAGGGATATCTGAATTTTAGAGGTAGGGGAGTTGCTACTCTACAGGTGCCAGGTCAGAGAAAGCATGTGATGAAACCTGGAGTGGCCCAACCTGTTTCATCTGGTAGGTTTAGCAGAAACAACAAAAAATGGTGTTCCACAAACAACTTGGCTTAGAAGCTTACTGGGAGCTAGTTCAGCTCATGAAGCACTGGTTTTAGATGGGCATTTCAAGCTGCTCTTAATGCCACAACCTGCATCAATTGCAGCTTCTAAATGTTCTCAAGGGCAGGCCCATGCAGAGCAGATTGTAATAATCTAAACAGAAGGGAACTAAACCAGGGATGCTCAAGAAATGGGTATGATTAACCCTGTCATTACATGAGTGCAGAAAGAGTTCCAAGCAGCACATCAACTCTGCTGGGAAATGCAACTCAATTCAGAGATGGAAAATCTTCAGATCCAGGAGTGTTCTCCAAACCCATAGCCATTGATATTGCCAGGATTGAGCCAAAATTATTCCCTATCCGGACTCTCACAGTGTCCAGATACCGAGAAAATGCCAATTCAGGTAGTTCTTGACTTATAACCTTAACTGGGACCAGAATCTTGGTTGAGTGAAGTGATCATTAAATGATATGTCACGTAACTGTTTTGCGTAATAACTGCAATCCCAGTATTCCTGGTTATTGTTGTTAAGTGATCTTGTGAACTGTTCAATGGATGGAGTCTGAGGTGAGGCATGTAGGAGTGCCTCAGGAGGGTGGGGCAGGTGGTGTAGGGGCCTGGTGCAGGTTATAGCACCAGCACATGAAGCTCGGGTCTTCTTCCTGCCTCAACATGCCCAGGAGACCCAGAAGACCCAAGGCTTCAGGCCCAAGCCCCCGCCCACAATCCCTACCAAACTTCATCAACAGGTGTGACCAATCCTATTACAGTGCTTTAACCAGGTCTAAAATCTGCCTGAAAAGTATCCAGATAATTAGCATGGAGACTTCAACCATTATCATTTCAAGCGTCTAAAGTCCTAGTGGAACCATGTACCAAGAGCCCCAAGGCAAGATCAAGTTCCTTCTGAAACCCAATAAGAATCCATCAGGTGCTGGGGTAGCCTATTCAACTAGGTCCTATCTTCCTGTAGTGGAGCAGTCACAGATTACTCAGAGACAAATAGGGAGAGATGTGTTTATTCATGGCACTAAAAGTGACATCACTCTATTCCAGATCATGTCACCATAGACCTAAATTGAAAACCAGATCTAATTCATTATCCCCACTGTGAGTTAAGCTAGAGATAAACAGGCTGCTATGATGACCATATATTCCTGGTTCGTTTCTAAGTCCATATCCATGGATAGAAGTCTGATATTCACTAGTACCATAAGCCTGGGAAACTCCACTACTAACCCACTTGCAGATTCCAATACATAGGCAAATTACTATATGCCTGTGGGAATGGTATATTAGTCTCCTCATCAGACTATTCACCAACAGGGTCCCAATTATTTCTGTGACAAGGTTTTTTTTTTAATGACAATATTTACACAATCCATGAAATGTCTCAGTAAGGAAATGGTTGTATTCTCATCTGTATAGAAAATATTAACAGAAAACCTTTTAAATGGTCATTTACCAAGTCCTGATAACCATCTGTTAGAAATTCATGCTTTGTCTGGTCTTCTCCTTCCAACTGTTGGTAAAAAACAGCAAATTTTTCTATCATTGTATCATATACAACTCGTGGCCTTTCCCAAGTAACAAGAAGACTGGTATAGTTCTTTGGATCGGCTTGAACATTTTCTGGTTCTAGACTGCAAACTTAAAAAAAGAAAAGGTGGTTTACAAGTTATAGCAACTATGTGTTAAAAAAACAATTACAAGATAGACCTACAGAGAGAAAATTCATAGATTGGCTTTAACTCATAACATAAACCTAATTTTTAATTAAGCAATATATAGTCCTTCTCCCCAAAAGACTTGGGTACTGCACTCCATAATCCTTACTAGAAGTTGTTAGTAGAGATGTTAGCCTCATTTTTTAGTTTTCATACTGTAATATATGTCTTTATATGAGTTCTTATATAAACATTTTAGAAGCAAATGTTAACTTGTTAAATATATGTCTTTTTTAAAAAAATTGGAATTGAATAAATATGATAATGAAATAAAACATGTACTATTGCTGTGATATAATTGCAAGAACTATAATTATAAAATAACCAAGGGATTGAACTGAATAACTGATATGATCATCTCTGTTCAAATATATGATAATATCCTCCTTGCATTTTTTAAGCTTGGAGGTTTAATCATTTTAAGATGGAAGATCTTGAATCACCTCAGACTATGAGAGGGTTTTTAGTTTTTGAAAAAACAAGTGGTCATTCTATATCCAATTAAGTATAGAATTGCCATGAATGCTTGGATAATTTCGGTGCAATAAAACATGTTCTGTGTATTGTGGTAAAAATCAATGATTTCCCACAGGCCAGAAAAGCTAAACTGTCTTTAATTAGATTTAAACGTTCAATGCAGCCACCTTAAAATATAAATTGGCTTAAATTCAGATAAAAAAGCCTTAACTCATTTATTGAGATGTCACCATAGCCCAATCAATTTTCATTAAATTGATTTCACTTAAATGTTTTAATGTTTTTTTCCTCTAATAGTATTTCAGAGTTTATCTTTCGAACACAAGGGGGCACTCACTACTCAGTATAGTTTTCCAACATTAAAACTGCATAATAAAATAAATTTTAAATTGGTATTTTTCCATTTTATGAAACTGAAGTTTAATAACACAACCTTATTTAATGTGTGACCCACTTAAAGCTTCTTTTAGAATAAAACAATAAATAGATAATGTATTCATGATCATTTGCCTGATTTTGTTACATATTCCTTTGTTAGACTGAGCAGATACCCTGAGCCCTTGATTTATCCACTGGGCAAAAAGCCTTCACTCAGTTGTATTAATTGCTTTTTGGCCTTTGACTAACTGAACTCATGCATAGCATGGTTGGATTATACTAAAACAACAAATCATGGAATCTACCTGGGGTGGATCATGTGACAAACATGTGGGATGATATCATCAACTACCACAGCTTATATACTTGTTTTAGATCTCAGGATGGGAATACAAAATTATGGCATTTGCAAAATGCCATTGCAATGGATGATATTTATTTCACATCTACACTTTTTGCTGTGAAGGGGAGTTATTTCTATTGCAAATAGTAGCTCAATTAATCAAGGTGAAGGTAATGTGAGCAGCCTTTTCTAATTTCCAGATTTCTAACAGTCTCCAAGGTATCTAGAAGACACTATCATGATGTGAAGGCATGTACTCATATGTGTATCCCCAGTACTATGTTCATATGACTTCAGAAGCTCAACCACATAATGTCTAATCACACTGGACAAATTTTCAAGTTTGGCAAGGTTGGATTTATTTACCAGTTTATGTTTTGCTCGCTTCATGCCCCACGATTAGCACAAGAGATAATTGTCTCAAAACTCTCTGCATATGGACAGTTGAATAAGGATCTCTTATTGTTTTCCTTAGGAGCCATTCACTATGGCAAAAATTATGCTTAAGTCCAGAGTTCTAACAAACAAGTACCTGCTTCATGAATTTCTTCCTGCCCAGTGTATGATGAAAATACTTGGCCGGAAAACTTATGCTGTTGATCTCTAAAATTATTTTGTAGATAGTCCATTAGCATCACATAACCAGATTGCTGCATGGTTAGAACATCACAAAACACTGACAGCTAGAAAAAGACAAAAAAGGAAGAAGTAATTTATTAAGGAATGTTGTTGTTAGTTGGGAAGTCATGTCCAACCCATTGTGACCCCATGGGCAACGTTCCTCCAGGACTTCCTGTCCTCTACCATCCCCCACAGTCCATTTAAGCTCACACCAACTGCTTTTGTCTCCATCCAGCCACCTCATTCTCTGCTGTCCCCTTCTTCTTTTGCTCGTTCCCAGCATTAGGCTCTTCTCCAGTGAGTCCTTCCTTCTCATTACATGGACAAAGTATTTGAGTCTCATCTTCAGGATCTGGCTTTCTAAAGAGCAGTCAGGATTGATCTCCTCTAGGACTGACTGGTTTGTTCACCTTGCAGTCCAAGGGACTTGCAGGAGTTTTCTCCAGCACCAAGGAGTATTAATATTTGAAAAGTCACATTCAAATGATGGAGAAACATGTATTACTCTAAATGTTATGTTGCCTGATTCTTCCTATATAATCTTTTTGTTCAGCAGAACATTAGTTCTTTTGAACTAGAGAGTTCATAAACTCTATAGACAAATATTTTAAAAAAATAAAAATTTGAATATTTCTAGACAAGTATATTAAAATTGCTGACTTCATTATTAAACTCTTTCCATACCTTCCATTCCAATTGACTTTTTTCTCTTCTTTTGTCATTATAGTTCTAAAGAAACTCCTATGTATTGTGCAGGGATTTTCACTCTGATGTCACCCCACTCCCCAATTCATTTTAATCTTCAAGCAATTGTTTAAAAGAAACATACCCTGAACCTCATTTTGTCATTCTTTTTGTCAATAAAAGAATTCAGATGTACACCAAAATGGCATTTTAAACCACAATAGAAATAAAAGGTGGTACATGAGAAGAGAATAGAAGAGAAGAGAAAGAGAAGATATGAGGTAGCACAAGTTTGAAGTTTATTCTAAGCCTTAACAAAATAGTTGTGGTCAACATTGTTACAAATACAGTCCATACTATCACAAAGTCAGTTTGTAGGTACAAATAATATTCTAATCACCCACAAGCAAATACATTTGGTTGGTTCAGAAAAAGTGCATACTTTTCCTAAAGCTGTGTAGATATAGATACCACAACTGTTTATTTTTTGAGGAAAGTCCCTCCTTGTTTCACTCTAATCATGTAGATTTGTCGACTGATGCTGGCTACATATCATTTTTCTTTACCATTAGGATCAACTCTTTCATTCAGACATGTATAAATCACCTGGTTTTCTGAAATGTTAACAGTGTCTTTGAACACAATCCATTCAACTGTTTCTGAGCATGGAGGAGTTGACAAAGATCCATTGTAAGTGTAATATTTGTCTGTTGAATTTGGCAAAAGATTCAACAAAATGAAAGGTTCCAGTTCATTTTTCTTCCCTGCAAAATATAAAGAAGTTCCCATGATGATATTTTAAAATCCAAATTGCATGGTGTAGAAAAGGGGGAGCTAGATGATGGTATGGATCTGTCTAGGTTAGAATTCAAGACTGGATTGTCTTCAAGATTATTCAAAATCAGTATACAGTAAATAAGAAAACCTGTGGTTTGCATTATCCCCAACACACAATTTATATTTCACAGAGCCCTAGAATGCCAGGGTCAAAATTTGGGTGATAAAGGTTGCCTTAAACCAGGGGTCTTCAAACTGGCTGAGGGATTCTGGGAGTTGAAGTCCACATGTCACAAAATTGCCAAGTTTGAAGACCCCTGCCTTAAACTTTGCAACAGTGTAAGGCTCCCTTAACATCTTTTAAAATTTCTGAAGTCTACCATGAAAGTATGGTACCTATTTTTTCCAATGAGGAGAAATGGAAGAGTTAAGGGGCAAAATTAGTGCTTTAAGTCTCTGAATGGAAACCAAATTAAAGCATCCTTATTACATAAATCCATGTATGATAGATTGTTAATCAGTGACCACTAGCCATGGACTAGTAATCCAGTCATCCAGCCAAGTCCCTTTTCAAACTTGGTTACTCAGTTTTGCTCTTCCTACAGATTCTGGAATCTCTCTGTGCTTGCTGATATTTTCCTGCTATACCTGAATAGCTGCAGTTTTAGTATCAGTATCAGAAATAAAGAAAAATATTAATACACCAGTAGAAGTGAAATATTAGAGTGGAGGTTGGTTCTTTAATGCTATGGTTATGAGCTCCCTGAAGAATCTCATTAGTTTATGCTAGAAAACAATGCTAGACTATCTGATTTTTTTCTTTAATCCGGGAGAATAACTCTTAAAATGAATGTATGTATATATTTAATTAATCGAATCACAATTAAAATTGTCATTCAGGGAACCTGATATTTGCAGATTCCACTAAACTCCCTGAGCTTGTAATTGTCTCCAACTGGATCTCTTATAAACAACAGAAGTGAGTACAAATCACCAGCTCTTTCTTTTATCTTTTGAAGTACAAAAAAGTGCCCATTTTCTATCATGGTGGCACAGTTTCTTTTTGGTAGAAAAAGGGATGCAGTTCTCTTCTCCATGCCTCTTTTTGCCAAACAGAACACAGAAGCAGAGATCTCTCTGTCATGGAAATTCTTGGAGGATCCATTTCAGGAAGGGTGAGGTGGTACTTGTATAGCAGGGTTTCTCAAATCTGCTTTTCACTGGGGTTGCTGAACAACATGCCATGATGATATCTTACTGAGAGTAATGCATTATATTTGCTCTGTGTTTTATTTCAAAACCCAGATCTCTCAAATAAACAATTTTCTATAGCCACTCTCTTGATACCTATTATTCTAATTCTTAATATTTAAACCAAATATAAAGGAGGGTATTACAGCTTGTTTTGGTGCAATTTTCATTATTCCTGACTTAAATGCTAATGAAACACTTCGACTTTTTTTTCTTAGTTTACTTATATTGACTAGGGCAGTGGTGGTAGACCTATGGCATGCGTGCCAGAGGTGGCACACAGAGCCCTCTCTGTGGGCATGCACACCATCTCCCCAAGCTCATCTCTACCGTGTTTCTTCATGGCATTTCTTGATCTCATTTGCAGGGAAACAGAAGCTCACAGAAGAAAAAGATGTCATCTTTTGCTGAGCTGCTAGAATTGGGATGCCCTGCCTCCCACCAGCCAGCTGCTCTTCCGGTTTCCGGCACGCAAGGGCGCCGGCCAGCTGGTAATTGGATTTCCGGCGTGCACTCCAGTTAGGGCAAGCAGTCCCTAAAAAGTTAGCCATCATTGGACTAGGGTCTGAGGGAACCACAAAGGCAATCTGTGTACTAAAGTAAAATCTCCTTTGAGATGAAGTTGACTCCAAGTCATCTCACATATTTTATAGAAATGGTTTGTCATTAACTTCTGATTTTGTTGTATTTTGCTGGGTTTTTTTAATCATCATTGTTAAGACTGTTGGATTCCAGTTCCTAATAAATTCCAACCCAAGTATTAATTGATAATTAATTCAAATTCTGCAGTAGCGTGCTACCTGGTCTTTATAAGGAATGTTCGTATTTTGTCATGATATGTATTTTTTTAGTTTTTGAGAAAGAAAACAGTATCTTTATTCACATAAAATGGTATTGATTACTATGGCTGTGATAATAGGGGAGCAGGGTTGATTAAAACCCTTTGGAGAGATGCTTTGCGCAGCATTAGAGCCATGTTCTTTTGGACATTTGGCATGGCATCTAAGCATGTTCAGAAAAATTTCCATTGAGATGCAAAGTGCCTTTTGGATGGTATGTAGAACATCTTACCATTTAAATAACTTCAGCTATAGGATTTGAACACATTTTGCAATATATCCAGATACCATAAATTCATATATTACTAGGCTTAGAATCTTAAAATTAAAATTGAAATCTTAATTTCTCATATTTCATCACTCACCAAACCGACTAACACTGGCCACTCCTTCAATAATTGAATTATAATCTATATTATCTTCCAGGCCAACCTGTTGAAGAAAGATTGGATTTTTTTCAATAAGAAATCATGCAAGTTATTGTTAGTTTGATATTAATGAATTATAAAAACTATATTTTTTTTAATATTTTATACAGACACACGTTAATACTGAAACCCTTTTAAAAATAAAGCTAATTCTTCTAATGAAAAAATAATTAACAATAATAATGCTATAAACTGTTACCCTCAGAATGGAAACAATTACATTTCAAAGTTGAAGAATCAATAATCATTAAAAACTATTACCTCAAATAAAACTGATAAAGTTCTTAATTTCCCATTTCCTTCAATTGCTTTGTCGATATCTGAAAACTCATTTGAATCATAACAGTAGATTTGCATCTGAAATATAATATAGTTTAGAAAGCAAAGGACATTCTTTAATTCTGGTATACCAGGAACTTTAGAAATTTAAAGCACTGATATGCTCAAATGCATATCCCTTGGTTTCACTCAATATAATATAATATATGAATAATAAATTAAATAATAATTTAATTTTTTTATTATTACAAAATTATATAGTTAACAATTATTTTTCCATTAATAATGGAATACATATCAAAGTTATTAGGTGGCACTGGACATTAGCAATATTTTAAATTATCCCAAAGCCATGCATAATCCTCTGTTCAACTGATATTGTGCTGAATTTCAGAAGAGGCTAACTCTAGATCAGGGGTAGGTTCGTTCATGACTCGTGGACTTCAACTCCCAGAATTCCTGAGACAGCACCTCTTGCCTTAGCTTAGAACCTGAGTCTTAAC
>JAEANM010017582.1:257-12907 GCA_017656035.1 Myanophis thanlyinensis | reverse complement strand
AAATGGCTGGCTCAGGAATTCTGGGAGTTGAAGTCCATGAGTCATGAAAGAGCCAAGGTTCCCTACCCCTGAGCTAGAGTGATGGATGCTAAAAATAAATATTCAGCAACATAAGAAGGACTGGATATTCCTCAACTTGTTTTCTAGAGGTTAGTAAGGAATACAAATATCTGTGTGTTTATTAGGAAAACTGAATTCCACAACTTGATTTGAATGGGGCCCAATGTTCAATTGGGGCATTCTAATTTAATAGATTGGTGTAATGGGAGAATTAAGATATATCTATTTTTTTAATTATTTACATCTTTCTGCAATGGGTTCTGCAGAGACTTACTGTTCTGACAACAAAGAAATACCATTGCTGTCCTGTCTGAGAGCAAAGTGCTATTAAAACTTTATTTTATTCCTTATTTCCCCTATCACAGGACTTTAGTATTTTAATCCAAGACTTTCACTGGACTCAAATTGTAACCTGCTTTAGAGAAATATCAGTAATGGCAGTTGTAGTTGTCCTAGTAACACTAATGTATAAAGTAAATATACCATTTTTTGCTAAATGGTTCAATAATTGCAATAATAATCTATTATGTCAGGTAGAGAGAGAAAAGAGATTAAATGGAGTTTTTTTCCTTTAAAAATTGCAATCCCCCTATTGTACTATTTTATTATACTGTGGCAAGTAATTTAGGTCTAACCCTGTCATTCAGGTTTGCAATTTTCCCCTTTCCTCTTAAATAATTTTAATAAGTACAATTTAAAGCATTGCAGATGTTTTCAGCTGTTACTGAAAAGCAGGCTAGAAATGCATATATTTATCCTTCAATTCATCCTCAAGCTACCTCCACCATTGAATTCCCAAGTGTGATTTTATGTGGTTGAATACCAACTTGGAATGCCTCTGGGTGATTGTGAAATAGATGGTCAAAAAGTCACATGCCATTTCTTTCCAATCCATCCTTATCACAAAAATCTCTCTTCACTCTTTTTTTTTAATTAAAAAAGCTGGTTTGTTCCTGATAAAATGTCATACTATTATGTGGTACTTCTCTTTGACAAAAAGGGATATTGCACCAAAGGAACAATAGAATTCATAATTTACTGCATGTATGTATGTATGTGTGCTTAAAGATACAACAAATTGAGCCTCTTTGGAAATAATATTCAGTAATCAATATGGATGCCAGCAGCCAGCAGCGCTCAGCCTTCTCACATGTTTATGTTATGGCCATATATATCTAGTTGAAGAGAGGTCAGAAGAGTAAAGATTCAGATTACTAGTAAAAATCTTCAATTTCATCTAAAAAAACCTTGTTTCAAACACAGTGTCAAAATGAGAGAAAAAAGTATAGCATAGCAATTTAGTGTTCCAAATTATAGTATTTAGGGCTTTAAACTGGACATTTCTCCAAAAATTCAAAGGAACAGTTTGTACAGCGCCAAAAAAAAGCAGCTTTTTGCCACTCTTAATTATAAGCTCTTGAAATGCCACAATGCTTTTCAATTATAGGATATGCCACATGAACATGGTCTCCACATCACCTGAGGTTCTGAATGCCAGAGGCTAAGCTGGTATTCATATCTACAGATGCAACAACTAAAGTGGGGGAAATGTTGGTGACAGTAATAGAATTTCAGCTATAGAGTCTTTTTGAATTCAGTAGTTCCAGAAGATTCAGTTCACTCAAATCACCCCCCTAACTGAAGTCGGGTATAAATACATCTCTCTGTCAGAATGGAGGATATGCAACCTCATTTCTGAAGACATAGGTCTGTGTTTCTCAACCTTGGCTACTTGAAAATCTGTGGACTTCAACTCCCATAATTCCTTAGTCATCTTTACTGAACATCTTCAAGTTGCCGCGCTTGAGAAATACTAAAGGAGATTAACATATATTGATTCCAGAATTATTGTTCTAAACTCTCTGTAGTGAACTGGAAATACATCTTGCAACAAACTATAAATGATGGTTACCTCCATCATTGCAGGTATCATTTGAACTAGGTTTTTTTTTTAAGTTTTGTTATTGTTGTTTACTGGCATCTAAAAGATATCTTTCTTTTCCTGAATACACTGAAAGGGAAATTATAAATGCTAAGAGACAGAGTAACCAGACACCCCACCCAGCCCACCACCAGCTGGTTGTAATCTATTGAAAACCAAAATTGAACTTGGTTCTTTACAATCTTGCTTTAATATTTAAACTGTAAACAGGCTTATGGAGGAAAGAAGCTCCAGATAAGCTGCTCTTAGATTTAATTGTTTATCCACTAGGGCAGGGGTGTCAAACTCAAGCCAGCTGGCCAGGTCCAGCCCATAGGTGGCTTAGATCTGGCCCTTGGGGTTGGGTTGGAAACAGCAAAGGACTAGCCTGCAGTGCTTCTGCCAGTGAAAATGGAAATTAGGGGGGCAGTGAGCTCCGTTTTTGTTGGCAGAGGGCTGCAGGAGGCCGTCACAGCTGAAAATGGGGTGTGAGCTCTGTTTTCACTGGTAGAGGGCTATCAAAACAAACTAGAAACAAAACAAAAGGAGAAATGTTTCCCCTTTTGCATTTAAGCATGCAAGAAAGGACAGGAAAGGAGAAGGGGAAACAGGAAAGACAAAGAAAAAGAAGAAAATTTGGGAAGAGATCAAGGAAGGAAAAAGAAGGAAAAGGAGGAGTGAGGGAGGGAGGAAATAATGAGAGTGAGGGAGCATCTCAGGGAAGTCCTGCCTTAGCACTTGGCCACCACAGGTGCCCCTGACATGAGTCCAGTGTCACGCCCACCATAGTCATGCTGAGTCCAGTGCCATGCCCACCATAGCATACCCACCACTGGCCCTCCAAGGTCAAACACGACATGATGTGGCCCTCAATGAAATCAAGTTTGGCATCCCTGACCTAGGAGATTGTGGCAATACAGGTATGGAAGGTATATTTGGGGGATTAGTAATTCTGGAGCACTAAGGGATTTGGTACCTAGAGCAGTTTTTCTCAAGCTCAGCATCTTTAATATGGGTGGCCTTCAGTTCCCAGAATTCTGGTTGAGGAATTGTGGGAATTGAAGTCCATACCTCTTAAAGTTGCTGAGCTTGAGAAACACTGCTTTAGAGTATCCTACTCTTATACAGGTTTGAGTGTCATTTATTGCTCCAGACTGATTCCAAGTGGCCCAGATTTTTTCAGAGCTAATTCAGCCAAAACCATAATTATCAAGGAAGATTTTAATTCTTTTAGGCAAAGCCATTAAAGAGTTAATCTCAAAAAGGGCAGCCCAATTCGCTCAAATGCCCTAATTTTCTCTTCCTTGAAATAAAGCAATCTGTACAATATAGATATAACAAATATAACAGACGGCAAAAATCTAATCTTCTGGCATTTTATGTTCAGATAAACAGCAGGATGTTTTTAGTTACTGAGCTGTCAACGAAAGTGCGGTGCAGCAAAGAAGTCATATACAAAATAACATCCAAACAAGGAATTTGGCCACTTAATGATGCTATGAATGTCTTATCATCTTTGCTGCTGGTTAGGGTTGAACTGTCCCAAATAAACTTTGTGCATAATCTGGGATCTTTCTGGATTTACAGCTGCTGCTCAATGAGCAGGTGACAATCATGGCCTAGGAAACCTTTGCATAAATTGTGTGCCATTTGCACTTGTCCTGGACTGGGAACCTGTACATTACCCATCTCTTACATCTGTGAGATGGGTAACTATATATTATGAACAATAATCTCATGGATTATTGGTATTTATGTTCAACTCTTTATTTGGTATATAAACAGATAGAGACAGTCTATATGTAATATTTTAGTAGAAAGGAATGCCGGTTGAAATGTGTATCTATGAGATGAAGGCATTTATATAATATGATAACCAGGTGGAAATAATTTGAAGTGAAAATGAAGGAAACATTTTGGAAAATTAAAATGAACTATAAACTAATTCGAACTACACATCTATAAGATATAAAAATCTACTAAACTCCATGCTTTTATTAAAATATAGAATAAAATATTCATGAACACGGTTTAAAATGCCAGCATACATTTTATTGCAATATTATGCAATTATATTTGACTCTAAATGGTTGGTGAGGTATTAAAAATCTCTAGCTTTGCAGCAATAGAATATGTGGTGAGCCATAAAATCATGTTAAACATCTGATCTAAATTGTGTTTGACTAGTATACTTTGGAAACTGTCAACTATTATTCACACATTAGTGGTGGTTTGAATGGTATTAAGCTTGACTCATAAGTATGCAGTAATGACATTTTAGATTTTCCCTGGCTGTGGGAAAAGATTCCTGCAGCTCACCCTGCATTGTAAGTTCAATGGGCTTGCTTCCAAATAAGTATACACACCTTTGCACAATCATAATACAAACATAGGCATTTTTATTTATGAGATTAAAATTATACAGGGATTTATAAGCCACTTCCTAAAATGAAATCTTAAGAAAGCAACATACACAAAAGGAATCATGCTGTACTGTATGGTGATACAGGTTATAAGATACAGCAGATGGATGCAAAAGAGGCGTGTTTCAGATCACAATAGACAAGAAATATTTATCTGGGTATATTCAATCAGTCTTCAAGGACACACACAAATCAGTGATGCTGAATACTTTACAAGAGTCAAAAAGAAACTAATTTGAGAAGGGAACAATAATTCTGCCCTATTGCTGGTAGTTAATGGGAGCCCACATCATTCTAGATCAGACACTTTTGAATGGTTTCCTAGGAGCCCATAGGGTGAGAGTCAGATAAGCCTTAGAGGGTATAGCAATAGCAATAACTCCTCTGAGTGGTTTAAAGAGTCAGCATATTGCCCCCAACAATCTAGGTTCTCTTTTTACTGAACTCAGAAGGATGGAAGGCTGAGTCAACCTTGAGTCGGTGAGGCTCAAACTGCAGAACTGCTATCAGTTGGCAGTCAAGCAGAATTAGCCTGCAATACTGGACTCTAACCACTATGCCACTCTTGAATACTATTCCATTGGGCAACAGAAAAGGCACATCATTTTATTCCCACAAAGTGACATTATTTAAGCGATGGGATCTGGAGTATACCGACCCCCTTGAACCTTTTTGGCTGGCCAGAAACAATTGAGAAGCAGTCTCAGATCCAACAATGGAACTTTGGAACCATGGCTGAACGCTGTTTTTGAGAGGACCCATGATCTCTGATATGGATCTTAGATATTAAACATGATCACAAGAGTAAAAGAGATTGTTAAAACTATTCTAGGATCGAATAATTTAAGATGTTAAAGTTTAACAGAAGAACTTGACTAGCAATGCACAGAAATGGTTCAATCAACCTAAAAGAACTTAACACTTCATGTTTAGAATTTTTGAACCTAATGACAATCAAGATGACTAAATTTTGCACTCTCTGAAGTTTTTGCAAGGTAGCAAGAAACAAAAGATATAGTACTCTAATCCAGTTTTTAAAAGGGCTCATAATGAGCTTAGAAGATGGAAATCACACACTACTGATGTAGATGATGTTGATTTTAAGATCATCTTGAGCTGTATTGATGCTCCATTAGGACCAGGAGGTCATGCAAACCTACCTCCCAATCTACAATTTTATCTAGGTAAGTTGCAGCTTTTCCCTCCTCAAACATCTCTGTAGTGTATACTGTATATTCAAAATTGTTTTACTATATTGCTATAGTTCAAATATAGAAAAGAGTTGCAACTTATCAGAAACCTTCCAATGACCTGAGAATCTACCTATAGATTCTTCAGAGAATAATTGTAAGATGAATTCATCCATTCTATTCAAAGGTCTAATAATAAATTCTATTGCGGTCTGCTATGATCATTCTGAGTACAAGGAAATGCAAAAGAACTGCACTTCAAGCTGAAACATATCAAGGACAAGAATGGAGATGGTATACCACTCAAGAAGAGACTGGGAATGTTTCCCATTAGTGCGCTCTGGGGGAAGAGTCTAATGCTGAGAAAAACAGTACGAAGGAGAAGAAGAGGACCACAATGTGATAGACTGACTCAATAAAAAAAACCAATGTGTACACTGAAAGACCTAAAAGGCCAGGATAGGGAAAGATTGTCATGAGAAAAACTACCTATGTGGTCTCAAACTGTCAACAACAATGAATGATACATAATCAATCAATCAATCCATCCATGAATGCCATTAGTCCTTTCAACTTTTGAACTCCAATGTATTCAGACTGAATGCCTGAACAGAGCTCTTGTTTGAGCCTATATGAGGTCAAACCTATACAGCTACTTGCTATTACTAGTCCAAAGCATAGGGTATACATAAAGATATTCATCCTATAGCTATCAACTACTGTATTCCTTCCTACAGATGTGGCAGGTCATAGCTTCCTGTGTACATCCAAGTTCACTGAGCCCTAGTAATAACTGGTGGGTACTCATTTATGAAATAGATGCACATATGCCATTCACTTAAGAAGCACTTCATAATGCATGAAACAGGCAAATCATTTTCCACCTATCCTATAATTATATGTTTATTATGGTTTTTTAAAGATTGTAATGAAAGAATTCTAATCAGAAAATTCTAATTAGGTGAAAATCACTCTCTTATTCTGCAATTTTATGATCTACATTATTACTACTGTGCGTCATTATAAAGATTTAAAATAACCTCTCCTCTATTATGGAACAGCTCTGAAGAATTCACATTAGTTAGAAGCAGCAAAGAATAATTATTATCAATGTAAACTGACACCAGGATTAATTTAGAAAGGTGCTGTAGTGAAGTTCCTATTGTTTTGTGACAACTGTGATTAGACTTCTTTTTCACCCTATGTACAGGATATTTTCAGATGATTTGGGGATTTCTTATAAAACAAATATCTCTTTTCAAACTTTGCAACCTTCTGCCTTCTCCTATGTTTTTGACATCAATCTTGTGTATCACTTGGAGAATGCTTTCATAAAATTGGCAAAACCTATATAGCAATAAACTGTCCTTGGCCGGTTCATTTCTTCTTGCATACATTTTATTTAAATATGGAACAAGGCAGCATTGATTCCTATGTATGTTGCAAAATAACATTGCAAAACTTTATCACAGTTCGTTTCTTCCCTGACAGCATTACAATTTGCCTTTCGTTGTTGTTGTTGTTTAGCAAAACCTCCCAAATAAATGGGCCAAAGATACATTTCTTTATAAATTGGCAAAAAAGGCAAAAAAAAATCTTGTTGTAAATTGCTGCATTTTTGAACAAGCAAGCAAGGAAGCCTGAACAGATCCCACTCAAAAGGACCTCTTATAAAATCAGAGCTAATTCTATAATACTATTCTGTGAAGTTGCTCAACTCAAAATTTCTTCATGCATTTTACTTCACTGTAGTTGGAAATGAAGAACAGCAGGCAGTGGGCAACTTTCCCGGGCCTTGATTGTCTGCTTTAAGAATACATTTATTTTATGTATAACAGATAATATCATGTCTTTCAATTCAATTCAATTCAAATCTTTATTGTCAATGCACAACATGTGTGCAGTGAAATTGAGTGAGCTCTCCATCGGTACAATCACACAAAGCACAGAAACACAAATACATTCAAACACAGAATACATCTCCAGACTTATAAACAAATCCCTAACCCCAGGAAATACCCGGCTGGCACATTTCCACATACATTTCCACATACGGATATATATACATATATGTATATTTATACAGACACACATTATTCCACCAGTATGTACATATTGCATGTTGCACTGGCCCTGTGAGTCTGTTGTATCGAGTCTAGTCGTGGTGTTATGTGGCATTTAAAAGTCGGACGGCCCACTGATAGAAGCTGTTTTTCAGCCTACTTGTCCAGCTGGCTATGCTTCTGTATCTCTTGCCTGATGGTCAAAGTATGAAGAAGTGCTGTCCTGGGTGCGAATCTTCCCTGAGGAATTTTCTCACTCTGTTGAGACAGCAGGACCTGGCGATTTCCTCCGGTGGGGTTATGGGGCAGCCCATGATTTTTTTCTGCTGTGCTCATCACCCTCTCTAGTGCCTTACCCATATGTTTGGGAAGAGGATGACAAGTGGGCAGCTTTAATATATTAAAAAAAGTATCTGGAGCCAAAAGCACCTGCCAGATTCAATCTCTTGTATTACTAATATCTATGGAGATTCTCAACCACCCAAGTCATGATTGTCCCCAAAAGTGCTTTTTCCAAAACGCAACTGGAATTTCTTGGTTTTTTTTCCCCTTTGAAAACCTTTCACTAATTGAGGTTAGAACTGAAGAAGCAGAATTAACACAATTGGAAGGGAATTCGGAGGTCTTGTAGCCCAACCCCCTTCTCAAACTTTTGGGAGGAGAAGCAAAATGTTTCCAAGAAAGTCCAGTTGCCTTCTGGGAAAAAGCATGTTTGGAATATTTATAGGCTGCTTTTGACTGCTGCTTTACCCATAATTTAACGGTGACAAAAGCTATCGGAGTGGCTTTGTGGTGTTGCCTGAAAGCAAATGTTGTGTAGCAGTTTTTTCCTTGTTGCTGAATCTGACTTCCCCGTTGACATTTCTTATCATTTGCCATAAGATGGCAAAAAGAAGATCACGTCATCCCAGGTCCCTGCGTGCAGCCGTCATAATTACATGCCAGGTATCCAAATTTTGACCATGGGGATTGATGCAGTGACAGTCGTAAGTGTGAAAAACGGTCGTGTCACTTTTATCAGTGCCGTTGTAACTTTGAACTGTCACCAAATGAATGGTTGTAAGTTCAGGACCTACCTGTATTAACTGAAAAACTTTTAGCATGCATCTTCTCTAACTTATTGCATACATCAGATTTTTTTTTCCTGTCATCGGGCTACGTCTCGTTAGATAATCGTGTGCCTGTATTACGTAAAGTAAAATATATTAATTATATAAATTAAAATATAGAGGGCTCAGCTTCCTGTCTGTTTACTGAGGGCTAAATCATCTCCAGAGGACTGGAGGTGAGAACAATGCTTCATTATTCACAATGCTTCAGAGAAGTGTTTTTTTTTTTAATGCCTATTTTGATTAGTTGGCTTTTTCCCCCCCTCTTCTGTTCGGTGTTAATTTCCATAAATTGGCTGCTCCTAATTAAGGCAGGCTAAATTATAATAAAATATATGAGTGATTTGAAACCTTATAGTAAGTTCCTGGTTTTATGAAGCTGACTCAATAATAAGCTGCTAGTTTAGAATATTTGACTCAAAAGCAGCTCATAGTGAAAAAGTACATCAATCAAGACAGTAGTTTGGGTGGTCTTCTCCCCTTCTCCTCTAAAGGAGATGCAGTTTTAACTAGAGTTAGAGTAAAGTTAGAGGATCCAGCCATTGGCCAGTGTCGTCGGTAATGTAGATTGCAAACAAGGTTTTAAAAATACAAAAGGTAGATTATTTAGTGGTTTTAAAGTCATTTAAAAGTGGCTTGAAATTGTTGGGATTTGAGTTTGAATCCTTCAGAAGGTGTGTGGGTTTTTGTGTGTGTGAAATCTTGACACTTGCATGTGCTGCACGTTCGTTAAGCAGCCTTGCCTTTCATAAGTCGTACAGTAGTCCTTGACTGAGAACGATTCATTTAGTGGCCATTCGAAGATAACCGCAGCACTGGAAAAAAACCAAACCAGGCCACTTTTCACACTTCCGACCGTTGTCGCCTGCCCATGGCCAACGTGATCCAGATGCTGGGCAACCGTCTCACATTTATGACGGTCGTAAACAGCAGTCCAGGGTCATGTGATTCCCCCTGTTGCAACCTTCTGACCAGCGGAGTCAAAGGGGGAAGCCGGATTCACTTAACAACAGTATTATTAATATTAACAACTGCAATGATTCATTTTTAACAACAGTGGCAAGAAAAGTCACGAGGACCCCGATCGTTGGCGGCAAGATGCCGACTTGTAAACCGCTTAGAGCACCGTGAAGCGGTATATAGGTCTTAGGCGCTATTTCTATTTAACAGCTGTTTTGCTTAGCAACGGAAATTTCAGGCCGTAAGTCGAGGACTTAAACCTGTACATTTATGGAAAAATCCACAGGCATTCGTGAACATCTGTAGCCATAAGGAAAAATAGCTAGAATTCTTTTAACCTTGGTTTTCTCATGTCTATTTCTGCACGAAGTGCTACTGTGGCCTCAATTGTTGTCGGGTTTTTGGGTTGTTTTTTTTTTGCATTTAGTACTCTTTGCGTGAAACTGTTGAAATTTCACAACATTTCTCTGTTCTGTGACTCTGATTCTCTTTAGCCGAACGAGGTTTTTCAGGGAAGCTGTTTAATAATCTCCAACTCTGGGTTTTTTTTTGTGTTTTTTTTTGTTTTTTTTTTTTTGTTTTTTTTTAAAAAGCATCCTTAGTATTGGTGTCCACCTTTCCCACTTTTATCTTCAGAAGATTAAAAAGCTTCGCGTAACGCAACAGCGAATCTGTTTTTCCTTTCATGAAGGAAGCCACTGTTTTGATTGTTCACCCGATGAAGGAACAAAGCTGCTTTCTGGAAGTTTTTTTGACAGTTTTGTTTTTGTGACATCAAAGAAAATGTTTGGAAAGGGAATGTGTAAGCTCAGGGCCGCGTTACATAATGGTCAGGTAATCTTCGACTTACAACCATTCGTTAAGTGACCGTTTGAAGTTAACAACGGCACTGAAAAAAGCGAATTGGGACCGTTTTTCACACTTAACGACCGTTGCAACATCAAGTGATCAGAATTCGTGGCAACTGACTCGTATTTGTGACAGTCGCAACATCCCAGGATCATGGGTGATCCCCTCTTGTCCAGCAAAGTCAATGGGGAAGAAGCCAGATTCACTTAACAACCGTATTGCTAATTTAAACAGCTGCAATGATTCGCTTAATGGCGGTGCCCAGAAAGGTCGTAAAAACGGGGGTGGGCGAGATTTGACTTTAAAATTACCTTGCTCAGCGACGGGAATTTTGGCCTCCACTGTGGTCATAAGTTGAGGACTCCCAGAAATCTTGGGACAAACAGGCTTGCCACAGACAGCTTTCTTCAGTGGAACCTGAAATGTTTTCCATCCCATTAACAGAAGAAAGATTAGCTTAGCAAAGATAGGAAGTGGCTGTTATCATCAGCAATAATAGGTGCTTGCCTTGGTTAAATTCTATGCAGGTATAGTCCCTGGCTTACAGAAGTTCATTTAGTGACCGTTCGAAGTCACAAACAGCACTGAAAAAGGTGACATGACCATTTTTCACACTTACAACTTTGGCAGCATCCCCGCGGTCACCTGATCCAAATTCAGACGCTTTTGGCCACCCGGCTCGTATTTATGACAGTCACGGCGTCATAAATTGGGGGTGATGGTGTCACGCCGTGATCCCCTTTTGGGATCTTTCCGGCAAGCAAAATCAAACGGCCAGATTCACTGAACAACTGTGATGCTAAATTAAGAATTGCGGTACGTAATTTCCTGAAACAGCTACGGCAGGAAAAGTCATAAGCCGGGATTCGGACTCGCTTAAACGAATCAGTGACGGAAATTTCGAGGCTCCTTGGTGATCATAAGTCGAGGACTAACCTGCCATTGTAAGTCTGCTGGCGCTTTTGTTCATTTTTTCCTCCATCAATTTCGTCCTCGGTCTACTCACGCGGAGGCGTATAAATAGTTGTTACCTCTGCAGCTCTTAAGACTAGAATAGAATAACAAGAGTTGGAAGGGACCTTTGAGGTCTTCTAGTCCAACCCCCAGCTGAAGCAAGAGACAATATACCATTTCAGACAAGTGGCTGTCCAATCTCTTTTTAAAAACCTCCAGTGTTGGAGCACCCACAATTTCAGGAGGCAGGTAGTTCCACTGGTTAATTGTTCTCACTGTCAGGAAATTCCTCCTTAGTTCTTGAAGTGTTGCAGGAGTGTTGTTTTCGTGGTTCTTGCAGGAGAATCTAGTACCGTGATGGTGAACCTATGGCATAGGCGGCACACAGAGCCATCTTGCTGGGCACACAAGCCGTCAGCCAACTTACCTCCAGCTGAGCATGCACATGTGGTTGTGCGTGCATGCATGCACGCACAATTGCAGTGACCTAGCTGGTCTTCGGGCCTCCGCTGTGCGTGTGCGCGATTGCAGCAGGAAATCCATCTGGTCTTTGGAGCTCTCCTGCGCATGCACACGCGATTGCTCATGTGTGCGTGATGTCTGCACGCAGCATGCATGCATTGCACGTGCAAAAGCTGCATGCATGCACAGATGGTGCGGTTGCACATGCGCATATGGAGGAGCTGCACACAAGTGCAGATAGCACATGCAAAGCACATACTTTTCGGCACTCGGTAAGTAAAAGGTTCGCCACCACTGGTCTAGTAGCAAAGATTCAAAGAGATGTGTAAAAGAAAAGCAGGTATGCCTCACTTACCAACCTGTCCTTCTATGAGCAGAGTTACAAAGGTAACTTCTTTATGGCCCATAAAGCACTCCCAGACATCATAAATCCTCACACCGCTCACCCAGCCATCATGCGACCAACCGCATGTGGGGCAGGCCAGTTTTATAAGACCCATCACACCGATCTGCAGCCATGCGCAACTGCAATTCGCAAGTGGTTTTTTTTTTTTTTTTTAACATGCTGGCTTCCAGCCCAGTCAAATGAGCAGATTCGCATAGAGACGGCTATGCTTGCTTAACAACCACTGCAAAAAAAAAAAAAAAAAAAAAAAAGC
>JAEANM010017581.1:0-12907 GCA_017656035.1 Myanophis thanlyinensis | reverse complement strand
ATAAATAAATAAATAAATAAATAATGAACCATTCAGTGTGCAGCTGACTCTCAGTGCCATTTGTAGTGAAAAAGGCACCAATGGAGATCCAGGAAGAAGACAACGAGAAGGAAGAGAAGGAGGACAAGACAGATGAGGATGACAGGAGGGGTTCCAAGTATGAGAAAACAGCTGAGGATTCAGGAATAGAAGACATATGCAAAACAGAACAGAACAAATAAACAGGCTATTATTGCATTCTGTCCTCAGATAAAATAACAAACATACCATTATTGCATAGTCCAAATATAAGGACGGCTTTTCAAAGAATGGAGAGTTTCTTTTCTCTATATCAGATCAGATAACTTTTGAGGTTTTTAGACCCATGAAGATGGTGGAGGGACCCAATTAATTGACAAGTTCAGGCTGTCTTTTTTTTGCTGTATGTTAGTACTTCCTTCTCCCTTGAGACATTTAGGCTGCCACAGCAATAGCATTCAATTCTCAAAGCCATGAAACCTTTGGCAACTGTGCACAGATGCCTTTTTTAGTGTTTGAAAAAGACTGAGGCATTCCTTCAAAGCTCTGGGCAATCTTGATTCTGCAAGAAGAACTTCATTCTTGCCAGAAGACAAAGAAGCTTCTGCTGAAGCAGTAAGGGGGGAAAAAAATTAAAGCTAAGTTAGGCTTTGCAAAACAGTGTTCTCCTTTCAGACCTGAGGGGAGAAAAAAAATCCGTCATTCTGATTTATGTGTTTTTCCAGCACTTGAGTAATGATGTGACTGGAAGATACAGGGTTTTGGAACTATTGAGCATCCTACAGTCCAATTTTCAGTTTCAGTTTTGTTTCTTTTGACTTTCTTTTGCCTTTTTCCCCCAACTATTCATATTTTAATGAACACAGCCTAAGAATTGCCTTTTTATCTTTCACAGCTGAGTTCAATTTTACGCCTACAAAAGCACATATTTTCAATACTCGCTTGGGTTAATTGTGGTGTTTAGTATTGACAGCTCACATGCACTTTTACAGTGAATTAACCTAAATCATGCTTTCAAAACAATAGACAAGTGTTATTTTCTTTTCCTTTCTAAATTTTTGTAATTTAGTTTTGAATAAGAAAGATTACAAATATATCAAAATATGTAGAATGCATGTGTAAGTTAAATATTAAACTAGACATGAAAATATTTCTTTCAGATAAACATGGATTCCAAATGCATAAATAGTCCTGCTCGATCAGGCCAAGGTCTAGTTTAATCCAGCCTTTTGTTGTTTTCCATTAATGTATCTAGTGCCCCTTGAAAGCCATTGAAGTTAGTGGTCTCATCTCATTTTACGGTAATAAATTTTGCAGATTAATTATGTATTGTATCTATTAATTATGTAATTATGTATTTTATCTATTTTTTAAATCATCTTCACTGGGTGACTCATAGTATTTTTTCAAATGAAGAAAATGTTTCTCCCTAACCACTTTCTGTCTGTCATACATGGTTATACTCCTTTCTTCTTCTAAGCTAAAGAGTCCCAAATATTCTAGTCTTTCAGGAAACTTCTGATTCTTCTTCTACATCATTTTCAGCTTTATTATATTCCTATCCAACTGTGATTTGGACTTCACACAGTACTCCAGATACAAATGTACCACAGAGTCTAGTAATGCCATTATAATTTGTCAGATTTTATTTTTTATCTCTTTTCTAATTATTTCTAATATAGAATTTAGTTTTTATGGGTAACTGCCACACATTGAGTTAACCTTTTGAGCTACTCACATTGATACTCCAAATTCTTTCTCCTAATGTGTTATAGAAAGCCTACTCCACATCACTGCATAGGACAGGTGAGGTTAGTTAGGGGCTTGTTTGTTTGTTTCAGTGTGTATCTATGAATATTGTATTAATAAATATTGCTATTATTTAATATGTATCAGTTAAGTATCATTTTAGAATTCTTTCCAAACATTTCATTTTTACCAATTTGGCAAAACCCAAATGGATTAAAGTATCTCTCTGTACTTTACTGTATTTCTCTTGGGCCACTTAAAAAAAAAACCACCCAAATTGTCTTTGTTCCAGCTTTATGACACTGGCTCAATATGATGGATAATGTATATAGTTTCAGGATATAATGGAAAAAAATAATATTTTTATTAACTGAACTTATTAATTGAAGAATGTCATTCTTAAAATCTTCTATTTAAAAATCACCTATTTAAAACTATCTTTGTTTCAAGAAAATTTAAAAATTGTTAAAAAGAATATATAGATTAATAAATTAGGCATATATTCCATTATACATATTGCCATTTAAAATTCCTCTGTGCAATTACATTCCTTTGTAATATACTGCTATTTTTTTGTACATATAAATTGGGTCTAGAATACATAGATTCCATTATATAGATTGCCATATGGCATTTAAAATTCCTGTATTCAATTACATTGCTTTGTAAAATATTATTATATTTTGTAAGCATAAATTAAGATAAATGCATATCCTGGAAAAACATTCAATTAAAATCAATGAAACTTAATTCCTGATAAATAAACATTTTGCATGGACACGCTTAGCTTTAATATTTCAGTTTCAATCACTAAATGTATTTTTCTTACATGGCTCAAACTGTAATTGCATATTCTTTCTGCCCTGTGTGAGCAGGCAAATTTGTAAAAGACTGAAGGAGAAAATAATATAGATGTTCATTATTCACATCTCACATCTTGCTATCTTACCCAAAATACATTATACTAAAAAATATGCTGTGTGCAATAAAGAGGTAACATACAGGGGACTTCCTTTCTTGATCACCTCATACTACATAAAATTCAATATATTAATATTCCTGATTATTGATATTATTTTCTTTTTCAATATTAAGGAGATGTTAATCAGTTAGGGTAATCTTTAGCAACAGTGTCTATAAGCTAAAGTATAAGGATGCCCACCTCCAGCCCCAAAAAAACAAACCAGAATTGCCACTCCTGAAATCTTCCTTCACTGTATTTTCAGAGAATTCTATGAATTTTTTTTCACTTTCATGCAAAACATGAACACATGAAGACCTTTGTCAAAGCTGATATTTTTAATTGGCAGGTACTATTATCATAGGAAGACTGATTAATAAATTACTACATTTTCCAACAGCAAAGGACTGTCTGATATTAAAAAATTACTTGCTCATTATTTAGTCTCATTATTTTCCCTAGGAGTTCTGGATGGAAAGATTGTTCAGTATATAAACCCTGATAGCCGCAGCAAAAAATAACTATCACAGCAATGATGAAAACAACACAATATGGTGTGTTTATGGACATTTCTATTGGAATTATTTCATTTAAATTTCTCAAGTACATCCACTGATTTTGTTCTTAGGAGAAAAATAATCATATATAGAAATGTCACAAAAATATTTGCTAAATTCTTCACTCAGATGTCATACTTCTTTTATGTCGCATAATAACCACTGTTAAGTTCTCATTCCATTCAGAGACGGAAGGAAGGAATGTAATAACTGATAACTAATGACAATCATATTAATGAATATTATATTTAGATGCAGTCAAAATATGCTATTTTAACTTTTGGACGTGTAAAACATCTACATTGATTTGAAGTTTAATACCATCCATATATTCATGATATACAGTTTATGGAGCAACTGGATCCAGTTCCAGTTGGTAAAAGACATGGAAAATAAGATGGGCTTCTAAGTTATTATATAATTTATGGTGAAAAATAAGAATTAACCCATCCAAAGCATGGTGCCTCACAAGACTTGTATGATAATAACAAGTATTCAAAGAAAGAACCAAGAAAATAAATTATCTATTTCTTTTGATACTAGCTGTCAATCAGTGTGACTAAAGCAAATAACATCCTGTCTTCCAGTAAAAGTCAGATTGAAATAGATCTTGGTCATCCATTTCATTAAAAAATGGCTACTGAGGTGAAATTTTATTGACCATTTTATCATTTGGTGGTTACTTGTGTGATACAAAGAGCTTTAAATTCCTCAGCATCTTGGGAATTTTGAAAGGAATGATACTTAGAATGTGATGAGGGTCTTTCCTTTTTTCATATAATAAAAGCCTATTACCACATTTGGAATTTTGGATCCAAAAGCTGAAAAGTGTTCAATAAGTCTTGACAATCACCAGATCCTTCATAAGACTGAACAAATTAAAGTTACAGCAATGTGATGTGTAGAAAACTGAGATGCATCACAGAACTTTATTTAATGCTAACCAAACATTAAGTTCATTTACATTTGTGAAACAACTGAACCTATAAAGAGGCTAATTCTGTAGCTCAGGATTAAATTGTTGTATTCTTCAAGCTGAGTATGTTTATTTGCAGGAGACCCATAATGTTATTTAACCTGGAAATGAAATATCGGTTACCCGATTGAAGTGTTGTTGTTTTTTTTGAATTCTTCTTACAGGGTGTCATTCTGTTTGCCTCTATGTAAGAGTTTGGAATTCAACTTAAGAAAAAAAAATGTTTATTAACTGATGCTTAATGTAGCAGAATGTGCTAGGGAGATGGTGGTAGATTTGGAAACTCTGATTTGGAAAAAAATAGTGATGGGCTAGTAGAGACAATCTGAAAACAGCAAATTGGCAATTATAGAAAAATGAGGGTAGACCAGTGTCTTACCTCTCTTTCTCTTAAACTCTAATATAAATGAGGAAATCTAAATAACAGAAATGATGGAACTTCCAGTCCAAAGGTTCTGCTTTTTAATACTAAGTCACTTGCTGATAAAACAGCTATGCTTCAGAGGGGTATTGCACATGTTTAACCTGGAAACTTGTCAGCAGTTGGTTTCTCTCTGAGTAATCAAGTCTTATATGCTGGAATAAGCATCACTGAGATATGGTCAGAAGAGCCCAGGTGAAAGTGGGGGATAGTTTTGAATGCAATCTTGATTTTCAAATAAGCAAAATACATTGTATTCCCCTTTCCCCTTTCTGGTGATCTCTATCACTATCTTTATCTATCTCAATCTAACTCTATCTGGAGATAGAGATATCTGATAGAGATATCTATCATCTATCTATCTATCCTTGAATGCATCAAGAATGCATTCAAAACTATTCCCTTCCTTCACCTGGGCTCTTCTGACCATATCTCTCAGTGATGTTTATTCCAGCGTGTAAGACTTTATTACTCAGGAAGAAACCAACAGTGAAATGGGAGAAGGTGGAGAGAGCTATAGAAGCATTACAAGATTGCTTTGAGTGCATGTATTTGGGCATGTTTAAAGAAGCAGCAACTGATAAACAACATATAAATGGGGAGGAGTATGCCACCACTGTGTTTGCATATATTCAAAAGTGCATTGAGGATGTCTGTGTTTCAAAAATTGTTGTGAGGGTGAATGAAAAACCATGGATGACATTTGAGGTTTGCAAGATGCTGAAAGCATGGAATATGGCTTTTAAATCCAATGATGCACTGGCACTTAGAACAGTCAGGACCAATTTGAAAGTGCCATAAAATAGCAAAGCAAGTCCATAGTCAGAATATTCAAAACTTTTTTCAGGACCAAATGAATCCCAGGTGTATGTGGCAAGGCATCCAGGCCATTACAGACTATAAGGTGGCTGCATTGTGTGGCAAGGACAATAGACTTTCTAAATGAGCTGAACACATTTTTTGGAAGATTCAAGGCATCAAACAGCACCACTGTGAGGAAAGCTGTACCCCATACTGACAAGCAAGTGCTTAACTTTGATGTTACCTTTGTCCAGAGAACATTGTGGAAAGTTAACATTCAGAAAGCAGCAGGCCTAGATAATATCCCTGAGCATGTTCTTAGCAAATGTGCAGTTGAGTTGTGTTCTCACACATTTTAAATCTTTCCCTGCAGCAAGCGATGGTACCATCATATTTTAAGATGGATTATTTTTGCTAGTGCCAAAGAAGTCTACAATTATGGGTCCCAATGATTACCATCCAGTTGCACTTACATCCATCATAATGAAATGTTTTGAGAGGCTGATAAAGGATATTATTGTATCCCTCCAGCATTTGACTCACTTCGGTTTGCTTACCATCCAAATAGCTCTACAGAGGATGCTATTTCTTCTGATCTCCATCTGAGCTTGACACACTTAGAAAGAAATACTCATGCGTGAATGCTATTTGTCCACTTCAGTTTGACATTTAATACAATCATCCCTCAGCATATAGTAAACAAACTGGGAGTCTTAGTCTTTAATACTCCTTCGTGCAACTGGATTCTTGATTTTCTTATTGATAGGCCCAATATGTGCAACTTGGGATTAATGTTCCTAACACCATTTTCTTGACCACAGGTTCTCCTCAAGGCTCTGTCCTAAGTCCACTGTTGACCCATTACTGTTGTGCTAGGTTTACCACCAATCATATTGTGAAATATGTGGATGATACAACAGTAGTGGGCCTTATTCAAGATGACAATGAGAATGCTTACTGCAAGGACATAGAGAGTTTAATGAACTGGTAAAACAAAAACAGCCACATTTTAAATGTAGGAAAAACTAAAGAGATCATTTTCAAGTTCAGAAAAGGCAAGCACAGCCTTTTTATATTAATGACTAAATTGTGGAGGTGGTTAGCAGCATGAAGTTTCTGGTGTGCAACTAGGAAGTAGGCTAGCTTGTCACTCAGCAGTAAGACACTGTGAAGCGGGCTCAGCACTGACTACATTTTCTGCATTGCATGAGAAAAGTTCACCTTCCCCTTTCCTTACCACTTTCTATAGAGGGACGATCAAGAACATCCTGGCATTGCATTACTGTCTAGTTTGGAAGCATTACTGCTTCAGACAGGAAGGCAGTGCAGAAAGTGATGAGGATGGCAGAAAAGATCATTGGGAGTTCACTTCATTCTATCCAGGACACAGTACATAAGCAATGCTTGAGTAGAGTCCACAGGATTGTCTGGGGCACTACACATCCTCTTTACAACTAGTTTTCCTTCTTACCTTCTGGGAAGAGGCTTTATGGGGTCTGAAGCAGAAGATATAGATTCAGTCACAGTTTTGTTTCATATAGCATCAATCTGAACTCTCAAGTTTCCTTTTTCCACTATGTATGTATGTATGTATGTATGTGTGTATGTGTGTAGGTATATTTTATGTACTGTATGTATTTAGCATGTGTATGTTATGAACATGTTTGAGTAGATATATACTTTCTCTTGAGAGCAGGCAACAGAATTTTATTTTTTATGTGGGCCAGTAATGCTCACAGTTAAAAGATTACAATAAAGTTATACCTTATATCTATCTTATAATATAGCTCTTCAGCAATGGAACAGATTGCTTTACTGAAGATGCATAATGTAGGTTGAATGGCTATTTTTCAAGAACATTCTCCTATTTGCTTCTTCTCAGGGCAAGGAGTTAGAATAGAATAGAATAGAATAGAATAGAATTCTTTATTGACCAATATGACTGAACACACAAAAGGAATTTGTCTTCAGTGCATAAATTCTCAATGTACTTTTTATAGCATAAAAGTGATAAATCACAATCATAGTCACAATAAAAATACATTCACCATAGTCATAAGATACAACACTTAGTGATAGTCATAGGATACTAAATAAACAATCAACATAAATCATATTAGGAAACTAAATAAATCAATATAAATTGTAAAAATACAAGCAGAAAAGTTATAGTCACTAGTAGAGAAGGGGATAGGTAATAGGAAAGATGAAAAGAATAATAGTAATACAACCTTACTAAATAGTTTAACAGTATTGTGGAAATTAGTTGTTTAGCAGAGTGATGTATGTGGGGGAAAAACTGTCCTTGTGTCTAGTTGTTCTGGTGTGCAATGCCCCATAGTGTCATTTTGAGGGTAGAAATTGAAACAATTTATGTCCAGGATTGTGGAGATAGATCTGTAGATATTTTCACATTCCTCTTTTTGACTCATGCAGTATACAGGTGCTCAATGGAAGGCAGATCAGTAGCAATTGTTTTTTCTGTAGTTTTAATTATCCATTGAAGTCTGTGTCTGTCTTGTTTGGTTGCAGTGAAAAACAAGACAGTTATGGATGTGCAGATGACAGACTCAATAATTCTTCTGTAGAACTGTATCAACAGCTCCTTGGTCAGCCTGAGCTTTCAAAGTTGGTACAGAAGAAACATTATTTGTTGTGCTTTTTTAATAACATTTTTGATGTTAAATATCCATTTTAAGTCTTGACATACTATAGAATCTAGAAACTTGCAGGTATCTACTGTTGCTACTTTGTTGTCTAGTATTGTAAGAAGTGATAGTATAGGAGGGTTTCTCCTAAAATCTACCATAATTTCTACAGTTTTAAGTGTGTTTAGTTCAAGATTGTTCCAGTTTTACCATAAGGCTAGTTGTTCAACCTTCTATCTTTATTCAGATTCTTTGTTGTCTTGAGAGAAACCAATCACTGTTGGTATCATCTGCAAACATCAGTACTTTAACAAGGGAGCTTTTGATATGCAGTCATTAGTGCATACAGAGAGAAGTGGAGAGAGCACACAGTCCTGAGAAGCCCCTGTGCTAATTGTACAGGTATCTGATGTGATTTTGTCTAGTGTCACATGCTGCTTTCTGCTTGTTAGGAAGCTTATGATCCACTTAAAAGTGTGGTCAGGCACATCTAGCTGATTTAGTTTAGTTAGAAGAATATCTGGAATGATGGTATTGAATGCTGAGATGAAGTCTGCATAGGTCTTCAGAGATTCAAGATGTGATAGGATGGAGTGCAGAGCCATATTAACAGCATTATTTGCTAGTTGCAAGGGGTGTAACATCCAATCTTTGATGGTTTTAGATGGACCAGCACTAGCCTTTCAAAGGTTTTCATAACTATGTCTGAACAACTGATCTGTACTAATTTTGTTCTTAATTGAGGGTTTCTTTGGCACTGGATGATATTAGAGTGTTTGAAGCAAGAAAGAACATAGTACATAGTATATCTCTAGTGATTTATTTAAAATGCTGGTGAAGATGGGGCCCAGTTGGTCAGCACAAGCTTTTAAGCAAGAAGGAGTTATCTTGTCTTGGCCCTTGGCTTTTCCTGGCTTTTGTCTGTGAAATAGATCTTGCACATCATTTTCTATAATCACCAGAGGTGGAGGACCCAAAGGGATGGGGTCAGTTGTAGGAGGCTTGGCTGTTGTTGGTGTATCTGAGATGGGGATTGTGGAGATAGGTCTCCAAAATCTCTTCCAATTTCATGTATGACATATAAAGTCAAGCATCCTAAACATCATAAAACTATAGCTTCAGAGTTTGGCACATCAGCATATTCTCTGTAATTGCATAACACTGCTATCTGATCCTTGATTTGAGGGCAGACTAGTCAGCACTCACTCTCCCCCACTGTTCATGACATTTCACATAAACAGAAAAATGTTTTTCTCCTCTTTAATGCAACTGCTGGGGTGCTGCTATTGGCAGCATACCAGAGATTATAATTGGAGCTATTGCTTAAAAAAAAATAGAATAGAGTGATTTACACACTATAATTTAATCTCAGTAAAATAAATCTGTTCTAAATTACTCCAGCCTGCTCTGGAATCAAACTTTAAACAGATGCACAGTTGTAGTATTTATAGCACAGCATTTATTGTTTCATCACCCCATCACTGGGATTCCATACTATTTTTATCCCAACTGGTGAAGATGTGCAAAATATGATATATAAGCAAATATCTCTTAAGAAAATAATTTGGGGGCATAATTCTGCTAGAATAAACAATACACCACAATCATCTTTAATTGTATCTAGTTGTTCCACTGGGTGGGGAGGTCAAGAGGCTTAAATGGTAAGGCTATATTACAATAGTTTCAATTTAATTACTATATAAGTCTAAGGACCCCTCTTAACATAAACATTTTATTACACTTTTGGAGTTCCTTTAATATAATTCAGATCAACTCATACATATCTAAAGAAGAAGGTACTACATATTTTAAGGGGTTATGTTGGCTGATTTAATAAAATGAATAGTGTTTTGTTCTGTTGGATTCATAGGACATTCATACATTTCAAAAGCAACATTATGCTGAGATTCTTGCTACATCTGAAAATATACTAGAGAATGTGGTGAAACATCAATAATTGAACTGGACCCAGTCATCATTTTATTATTTCTAAAGGAAATAGTTATAGTGAATCAGTGGCTTCTTGCATCTAAAGTATATGGTCCAGGAGGAAGAATGACAAGGTTATATAGATGTTATATAGAATGGAATACCCTTATATAGGAGATATGTAATTTGAGTATGTAAGTATCCTATGGACACCTAAATGTGACAATTACTTTACAATGAAGGGTATGAGATAACAAGATAGATAGTATCATTCATAGTGAGAAGACACTATAGTAACAATGTTTGATACAACAGAACATCTTTGCTACGCAACAGGTGCCAAGATTCTAATTGTTATTCTAACAGACTGAGCCTGTATGGAAAGATAAAAAGTAAGACAGTTGAATCAGCTCCATTTTACTAAAGACATAAATGCTATACAAATTTGGGGTCATTGACACAAAATTGGAAAAACTATAAAGAACCCTACATTTAAATGAACAACTAAGGAATATATAAGCACATTAGTTACACATTATAAAGTTAACTACCGGAACAAGTATCACTATCAAATCTCATTTTATTCTTCCAAAAAGAAAGGGACTATATTAAAGTAAACTGGAACAAAAATAAGTAGGACGAAGAGTACAAATTATAAAACACTTTTGAAATATGGAATTCATAAACATTATTTCTTTTTCATCTAATACTAGAAAGATTTCAGCCTTGACCTTACAGAGAAACAGGAATTGGGAAATTGACAACATTATACAGTTACTACTATTCTGGTTGATCCTATTATTATTATTATATAAACAACAAAGTAAGATCACAGTAGTCATTCAAAAAAGATTGGAAAAACCAGACCCAGGAAACTAGAATCCAATTAGCCTAACATCAATACCCGGGAAGATACTGGAAATGTATCTATACTATATTCTTCTATTTATATCTATATAAAAAGGCAGATCTTCCAACATCTAGAAATGAATAAAATAAGAAACCTGTCAGAACTGGTTTGTTAAAAACAGATTATGCCAAACCAATCTTATTTCATACTTCAACATAGTGACTAAACGAGTGCACCAGCAAAATACCATGGACATAGTATGCTTATACTTCAGCATGGCATTCATCAAAATAGACCACAACCTACTTCTTGGTAAGCTAGAAAAAAGTGGGATAGATAGAATCACAATCAGATAAATTTGTAACTGGCTAACAAACTGTATTAAATGAGTAGTCCTTAATGGTAGTACGTACATCTACATGGAGGGATATAAGTAGTAGGGTATCCAAAGGTTCCATCCTAGGCCCAATACTCTTCAATATCTTCACAAACAACTTAGATTAGGGAATAGAAGGGGAATTTATCAAAATTTGCAGATGGCATTCAGCTGACAGGAATAACAAACACTCTAGATCAGGGGTATCAAACTGGAGGGCTGTGGGCCAGGTGCATCACATGCAGGCTATGCCTAGGTGATGAAGGAAAAGCCATCACAATATGTCATGTGACAATAACATTAAGCAGTGAGTTTGATACCCGTGTCCTAGATGATAGGTTGAAGAACTAGATGCATCTTGACAGACTTGAACACTGGGCCCCATCTAACAAAATGAAATTCAATGTAGAAAAAAGTCTTGTACTTAGGCAAGAAAAACCAAAAGTACACATATAGACTGGGTGAAACCAGCAATAACTGTGAGAGGGATCTTGGAGTCTTAGTGGACAACCAAATCAATATGAGGTAACAGTGTATGTGGCATCCAAAAAGTCAATGCAATTGTAAATTGCATTAACCAATCAATCAAGATCAAGTAAGGTACTAATGCTATAAAGCCTTAGTAAGGCCACATCTAGAATACTGCATCCAGTTTTGGTCACCACACAATAAAAAGATATTGAGACTCTAGAACAGGGCTGTCAAACATGTAGCATCATGTTGTAACATACTGTGACTTTTTTTCTCTTCACTAAAATGGGGTGGACATGGCCAGACTGTGATGCATCCAGCCTGAGGGCCACGAGTTTTACATCCCTGCTCTAGTAAGAGTGCAGAGAAGAGCAACAAAAATGATTAGGGGACTGGAGGCTAAAACATATGAAGAATGGTTATAGGAACTGGGTATAGCTAGTCTAGCAGAGAGAAGGACCATGGGAGACATGATAACAGTGTTTCAATATTTGAGAAGTTTCAACCAATTTTCCTGAAGGCCAGACAAGCATAATGATGGAAACTGATCAAAGAGAGATTTGATTTAGAAATAAGGATAATTTTCTGAAAGTGAGAACAATGAACCAATGAAACACCTTGCCTTCAGAAGTTGTGGGAACTTCATCACTGGAGACTTTCAAGAAGAGTGGACTGCCATCTGTCAGGAATGGTGTGGGGTCTCCTGCTTTGGCAGGAGATTGGACTAGAAGGGGTTGGACTAGATGGCCTACAAGATCCCTTCCAATTCTGTTAATCTGTCTATTTATTTTGCTGGTGTTATCCTTTCACACTGACTTCTTCCCAAGAACCTAGAATGTCATAATATAGCAGCATAGTATATGTGTAGGTTTGAACAGTGTGGACTTTTGGAACTAATTATATGTAAATGTACTGTACTGTGTTGATGTTGTTTTTATTGGCTGTGAACCGCCCGAGTCCTTCGGGAGAGGGGGCGGTATATAAATCAAATAAATAAAGTAATAAATAAATAAATAAAGCCAATCCATCACGGATCGTTAGGGAGTCTTTGTTGTCTAGAAACCAAGGATCCACGGCTAAGGCAGCTACGATGTCCCCAGTGAGTGGGTGACGGTCCCGCTGGTGCGTTTGTGCCCGGGTAGTTACTTGC
>JAEANM010017580.1:0-12907 GCA_017656035.1 Myanophis thanlyinensis | reverse complement strand
AAATTTTCATATGAAGACCTGTGGTTTTCCATAGTAGGTACAGTAATTTTATTTGCGCAGATCAATATATTTATTTTGAAATAAGACTCTCAGAGAATTCAGTTGATATGATTGTTCTAAAGCAATATCCATGCTTATGTTAGAAAAATTAATTTTAAGACCTGACTTGTTGGAATTACTTTATTCTCTTGAACACAGAACTTTTTATAGTTGTGGAAAGTGTTTTTATCAGATACTAATTTCAAGGATTTGATTTCCTAACAGCATGTTAGGAAACCAGAAACCAGTGTATTTGTGTTGGGGAATTTCTTTCCCATTGCCTTCTACACATCTCTATGGCAGAATGTCTGCTATTTGTGGAGTTTTAAACATAATTTGGGGTCCTTCTGTTCCAAGGCTCACTCCGTGGCTCAAAGCTATGGTCTTTACTGGACTATATTCAGTTATAGTCCCCCTCAATGCACTGAAGGTGATAGGAATGCAAATATACTGTTGTCATTATTCCGAATACACAGAGACCTGTTTTTATGGACTTAAAAAGTCTGCAGTTTTACAAGTAAGATCTTAGGTTAAGTTCACATACTTAGAGTTATCAGAACAATATATTGGTTCTGTGAAATAACACACATTTCAGTGCAGCAGAATTGGTACGTTTTGGAGCTTTTCTTGCCATATTGGGAATACTGCAACACAATATAGTTGCACATAGTTTTGGAAATGCTATTGTACATATCACAGATCATCTGGCTGCCAGATGTGTATGTTTGCTTATACAGTAGTACAGTGAGAATAGAAATCGCATTCCCAATCATTGCCTTTAGGGGCACTATAACTGAATTGTGATGTAAGCAATGAAACTAGGTACTGTGCTGCAAAAACTGAGTGACTTGAAAGATTTTTGAGGACTTTTATCATCTCTTTCAAAATTGTTGTACGCTGTACTTCCAAGTTTCAGGTTTAAAAACATTTGGCATTTAAGATGCTTATTTGAAAATTGTACATGATTTCTATAATTTAAAGCCTGACATTTTAAATTACCTTATTTATTTATTATCATTTCAGTGGAAAGCTATATAGATGATAGGAATATGAAACACACACTATACAGTCAAATTATACTTTATAAGAAGACAGTAACCATATTACAAGTATCTATTTTTGTGGTACATGAATTTATTAGTGGCAAGGGAGCTATCAGTGTTTTCAATAAGAGAAATTAGACTAATATGCTTGGCTTGTTATGTTATTCTAGCACCATCTGAGGATGTAAATATGGGATACTAAAGGTATCACAGCTGAGAGACTAAAATTGCTATAAATGCTTTACCTCAGCTTCCACTTGTTCAGTCGTGGATAGAATAAAATATCCTGATCTTTAAAGGGCTTCCAAGCGATCCAGATTTAATTCACGTGTGATCACATATCAAGCCAGTAAGGTGATATTCCAATTAAAAGAACAGAAGCATGGGTTTTGGGGAAATGAACTATCCCATGTTTATTCCTCATGTATTCCCAAATCTCTGGAGGTATGGTGATGGGGCAACATCATCCACCAATAATAAGATTAAAGGAGATGGTTCAGATAGATACTTGTTTCTAGTGCAGATATAAGAAGCCACAGTAGTGAAGAAGATCAAGTAATGCAGAATGTAATAGTTCAGTCATCTAGCAGCCTCGGAGTTTAAATTCTGCATCTCTTTCTTTTCACCATTACTCAGAAATAGACTTATTGCTACTTATCTCTTAGTCTTAAATACAGAGGACTCCTGTACCAGATGTTCTTAATTGATCTTTCTGAACCTAATTTTATTTTTTTTACCTTGGACCTTGGCAGCTTTAATCCCTGTACTATTAGTTGGTGTCCAAAAATGATACTTCTAAATAGAAGTCTTATAAACCATCTACTTCATAATATATATTTTAAACATTTGCTGTGACCAGAATTTGGAGAATGTGTTTTTGTTAAAGAATTAGAACCGTATGTTGTTAAACCTCTTCTGCCATAATTTTTAACATTTTGAAATTATCTTGGCTTAATGCAGTTTGGAAACTCCGTTGGAGACCTCAGCCTGAAAGAGTATTTATTATGAGATATATCTTTTCATTAACATCAATTAATTCCATTTCCTAACTTTGTTTTGCAAGTATGAGAAAGAATATTGGTGATGCTACTGGCATAATCCAAAAGCTACTCATAGTATTCACACTAAATCTAAATCACAAACTCCTTATTAAGGGCAGCTCAGACCACTGCAATTTATAGTCATCACACCTGTAGCACTTCTTATAGTGTTGGTTTTTATGTACAACATTGGGAAAATTACATCAGCAGCATGAAATTGTGCTAGATTTTCTCTCACAGCTGTGAATTCATGTAAAAGAATCTGCTTCTGCATTATTACAAACAGCTGAACATAAGGGCTATATTCACATATTATGTGGACTAAATCAGAACATTGTCACACCCCTATGAACTTGCTTTAATTGTTATTTAAATAGACAATTCATCTGGCTTTTTTTATTGTGTAGTAGCTGACTGGTATTTGTTTATCTGGCATAGAATATCATCTTTTTCCAGGAAAAGGACGTTACATATTTCATTATTTGATAGCAAAGCAAATGCCTAATAAATGCTACCTAAGCTCAGACAGTGTTGTAAATAGCATGCCAGTATTAAAAATAATAACATTGCCTGAAGTTAATCTAAATGAATTATGAATAGATGGCAAAATTAACATTAAATGCATGCAGGCCATTGTGTCTGTGCAATATAGTTATTTAAGCCAAAATGCAGAATCTTAGATTTGATTAGAAGATGTTTTTTTATAATGTGCATACTGTGGATCCCAGTACTCTATAATAGAAGTAAAATCTGTTAAGAGATTTTTAGTTTAATGCTGCTAGCAATCCTTTTTCTGTTTGTTGATAATAATAAGGTTGTTTGTCTTCGATTTTCAACTGTTAGTTCTAGCTTAGGAGGTTGATTGCAAAAAAACTGCTCAACCCTCAATAGTCTCAGAATCTCTGAAGATTCTGGTAGGAAATTGTAGCAAAGTATTTTGTTTTCTGACTCCTTTAATAAAAAACGATGACACAGTTCCATATTATTCTTCCTAAGAACTAGACAGTTAGAACCATTAAACTTAGCGAGGATGAGAAAACATGCATTGGATTGTAGCTACAGAACTTGAGCAAACTTGCACTGGATTTTCTTTTTAAAGGACAGGAATACATATTTGATACTATATATATTTTATATACTTTTTTTACTAATCTGGACCTAAGAATTTGGTTTCAAGATGCTTCTATTTTATGAGGAAGGGAGGAGAATCCAGATGTTTCAATTCTCCCATGCTTTCCCACTACTTTCGTTTTGTTTTAGCCCAGGGAATGATGTATTACCTGAACAATCTAGCTTTTGATTGATGGCATTAAGAGCCATCATTTTGAAAACATCCCATTATTGCACCCTTTCTTTTTTTTTCCCCTTAAGGCAGGGGGGTCAAATTCGTGGCATCACGTCGTCACGTGATGTATTGTGACTCCCGCCCCCCCGGCATTAAACTGGGGGTGGGCATGGCCAGTGTGTAATGCATCTGGCCCACGGGCTGCAAGTTTGACACCCCTGTCTTAAGGGGTAAAGCCATTTGTTATTGACAGAAAAATATTGAGATGAATGTCAACAACCTGTTAATGTTCCTGTGAGTTGATGGCTCTCCAGATTCAGCTAATAAAATCAATTAATATTCAGTATGATTTAGGAATGTGTCATTACAACTGGATAGCATCCAGGCTTGATTCAACATTTTTTTCAGGAATAAAATTATAAGTTTTTAAGAAATTAAACAGTGCTTCTTTATGCTTCCTCTTTTGTTCTCACCTTATGAAGCAATCAGATGACAATCTGACAGAATATAATCCTAACTGTTATACTATTGATCTGAATGTTTTGTCAGTTTAAATAGATGTTTGGAAATCACTTTGCAGGCTCAAGTGAGAATTCCATTTATGGTAAAAAAGAAAAAGATTTAAGAAGGATGTTTGTAGTGTAAGAACAAATGCAAATTGTGATGCATTGCTGTTCTGTATTATAATAGAGATGATTTATATTTATGTATTAAAGTGTTTAGATCAAAATTGTTTTCTGTGTTTCTTAAAACTGAACAGATTGTTTTATCTAATAATACATACAGTACATATCTAATTGCCTAAATTGATTCATGTCATTGGTACATCTACTCCAGCATGACAATGACTCTATAAAAACAAGAGAAAAAAGATGTGATGCAATCAAACTTAAATTGTATCCTTCTTTTAATGTTATTTCAATGTTTTATCTATTTTGTTTTGTCTAGAAAGCCACTTTTTCTCTAACCAATCTCTTAATTTTCTTTTCATGCTGCTTTAATGTCAAAGCTTTATTCATTTTTAGAGTCTTCCTTTAGTTTTCTACTTTTATTTATAAAATATACTTCTTACATGTGGCTTGGTAGCAGCTACTTTATGTTATAGCATGCTTGTTTTTCTGGGATTGTAGGATGTCATTTAACCCCTAGTAAGTATGATACAAAATATGAAAGAGACAATAAAGAAAATAGAAATCGAATAAAATTTTAATTTTCGTCATTGTAGCAAGCTATGGATGTACATTCTCTCTAATAAAGCTATTTAATCCATTCAGGACCAAGGCAAGTCCATCAGTCTTGCATCTTGTAATACATGGAACACAAATACTCCCATCATGGTTTCATGTTGCAAATTTAGAACAAAAAAGCATTTCTTTCCTTTTGCAACACTGCATTAAAAAAACAGATTTTTTGAAGGAAGTCAGTACTATACAAGGGAGAAAATACATGGGGAATAGAATTCAGCTAAATATGTACATATGTTGCCCAGCCAAGACAATGGAAACATAATTAATTCTAGTTGTTGCACAATATATCTTATGTTAAACACATCACATTTGTGTGTCTTAGTGATGAAAAAATAAATTCAGACCTTCATATTTAATTCAGTGCTTTTAACTTCAAAGGAAGCTAATCAGCTAATCCTTTCCACCTATCTGATGGGAAAGGACACATTGTGACTCAACCATTGACTGAATAAACCAGTGGGGCCAGAAAAGTCTTCGCCCTCCAAATCATACTGATGCATACTGACCTCATTTATTGACGAGGTCCATTTTGCTCTCTGAGTTAATGGAGACCTAACTCTAACTCTAAGTGGATTTGCTCTCTGATGGGTGTTCCCATGGATTTACCAGGAAACAAAAATATGGCAACCCAAAAAAATACATGTCAGGCAGGTTACTATATAAACCCATTATTATTGCTGACATCATCCCATGTGTAAGATAGTTTCATGATTGTCACACATGGCAATGCAAGGATTTAATAGCATTGCTATCATTTTCCTAACTCCCTGAAAACAAACCAGGCTGAAAAGAACAGCATTGAACTGGAATTGTTTGCTGGAAAACTGGAAAACCAAAGGACTATCCAAAAGGTTAAATTAATGATGTAAGAACAAGTCTCCAATATGACTAATGCAAACACCTTGCCTATCAAAATTGCCTCTGTCTCCATCTTGAAGGTTCCCTGTTCAACTCTGAAGACACAGATAAGACAGACTAGAAAAGTCAGCATTTTCCTAAGCATTCCTATCTACCACAAATCTGTTAGTGACATACATTTTGCTCTGTGTATCCCTGAAGATCTAACCCAAATGGATTTTCGTCTGGAAAAGTCTTCATCTTCCTAATCATACCAATATGCTAGGAATCCATTGGCGATGTCCATTTCGCTTTATGAGTTAATGAAGACTTAGCCCTAACACTAAGTGGATTTGCTCTCCAATGGATTTGCTCTCCAATGGGTTTTTCCCATGGATTTTACCAGGAAACAGATAGGACTGACCTGAAATTCTGTGCCCTCCTAATCATACTGGTGAGCTACGTATCTATTGATGCAGTCCAACTCTCTGAGTTCATAGAGACTTAACACTGATTGTAAGTGTATTTCCCACCAATGGTATTTCCCCATATATTTTACCAGGAAAAATATAATGGGAAGTCTGGAAATGTCCCTGCCATCCTAAGCACACCAATGTACTAGAAAGCTGTTGGAGACATCCATTTTGCTCTCTATGTTTATGGAGATCTAACCCTAGTCCTAACTGGGTTTTCATACAAATGGGATTATCCAATATATTTTACCAGGAAAGATACAGAGGACAGGCTGGAAAAGAGGGCTCCACCCTCCTTAATCATACTTACATGTTAGGAATCTGTTGGAAACACCCATTTTAATGTTAATTGAGACTTAATCCCATTTGTATTTACCCTACATTGGGGTTTTTCCATGGATTTTACCAGGAAACGTAGATATGGCAGCCCGGAAACCTATCTCCTAAACACACCAATCTGGTAGGAATACATTAACAATGCAAATTTTTCTCTCAGAATTCATGGAGACCTAACCCTAATCCTAACTATGTTTGCCCCCAATGGGATTTTGCCATGTATTTTTCCAGGAAAATGGGTTTTCAACTAGTAAACTTAGGAAAGCACTGAGTTTTTGAGTCTGCCCTATCTGGGTTTACTGGTAAAAACAATGGGAATCCATTGGCAATGCCCATTTTGCTCTCCGAATTCAAGGAGACCTAACTCTAACCCTAAGTGGATTTTACCGAATGGGATTTTCCCTTGTATTTTGCCAGGTAATATAGATAAGGCAAACTCAAAAATCATGCACCCTTCCAACAATACCAAAGGGCTCCAAATCCATTGGTGATGTCTATTTTGCTCTCTGAATTCATCGAGACTGAACCCTAAGTGGATTTTTCCCAAATGGGATTCTCCCATGTATTTTGCCAGGAAACATAGATAAGGCAAATTGAAAAACATTGCTCTCTCCTAATCATACTAATGGGTTCCAAATCCATTGGCGATGTCCATTGTGCTTTCTGAATTTATGGAGACCTGATCCTAACTCTGGATTTTTCCCGAATGGGATTTTATCAGAAACATAGCACGGGCTTGAAAAGTCAACACCCTCCAAAGCATAATGATGGGTTATTAATATCTTGGCAACATCCATTTTGCCATCTTTATTCAAGGAACCCTAATACTGTAATTATCTTGTGTGCCCTGTTTCCTGGTAAAATACATGGCAAAATCCCAATGGGTGGGCAAACCCACTTCGGGTTAGGGTTAGGTCTCCTTGAATTCAGATTGAAATATAGGTGTCACCAACAGATTCATAGTCCATTGATAAGCTTAGGAGGGTGCTAACTTTTTGAGTGTGCCTCATCTCTTTTCCTGATAAAATACATGGTGAAACCCCAATGGGCATACAAACCCACTTATGGTTAGGTTTAAGTTTACTTGAATTTGGGATGAAAAATTAACATTGTCACCAGATTCATAGTCCTTTGGTAAGTTTTGGAGCGCACTGACTTTTTGTGCGTGCCCAATGTTCCCTTGGAAAATGGCATTGTGGGAAAACACACTTATAGTTAGTATTAGGGTTTCCTGGGAAAATACGTGGGAAAATCCCATTTGAGAAAAATCCACTTAGGTTTAGGATTAGAGCTCCATGAGTTTGGAAAGCAAAGTGGTCATCATCAATGAATTTGAAGCCTTTTGGTATAGTTAGGAGAGATGAAGGTTTTTTGAGTTTGCCTTATCTATCTTTCCTGGAAAAATACATGAGAAAATCCAATTCGGGAAAATACACTTATAGTTATTGTTAGGTTTCCATGAATTTGCAGAGCAAAATGGACATTGTAAATAGATTCAGTGCCAATTGGTATGGTTAGGAGGGAGCATGGTTTTTGGGTTTGCCTTATCTATGCTTCCTAGCAAAATACATGGTAAAATTCAATTTGGGAAAAATCCATTAATGGTTAGGATTAGGTCTAGATGAATTAGGAGAGCAAAATGGACATCACAAATAGATTCGGAGCTGATTGGTATGGTTAGGAGAGAGCATTGTTTTTGAGTTTCCTTTTTCTATCTTTACTGGGAAAATACATGGGAAAATACAATTTGGGAAAAATCCATTTAGAATTAGATGGTAGGTCTGCTTGAATCCGTAGAGGAAAATGGACATCTCAAATGGATTTGGTGCCCATTGGTACAGTTTGGAGGGAACAAGATTTTTTGAATTTGTGTTATATACATTTCCTGGCAAAATACATGGTAAAATCCAATTTGGGAAAAATCCAATTATGGTTAGGGTTGGATTAGGAAAGCAAAAGGGATATTGCCAATGGATTTGGAGTCCAAGTGTGTGGTTAGGAATATGTATGCTTTTTGAGTTTGCCTTATCTACATTTCCTGGGAAAATACATGGGAAAATCCCATTCAGGAAAAATCCACTTAGGGTTAGGGTTAGGTCTTCATGAATTTGGAGAGCAAAATGGACATCACCAATGGATTCGGAGCCCATTACTATGATTTGGAGGGAGCATTGTTTTTCAGTTTGTCTTATCTATGTTTCCTGGCAAAATACATGGCAAAATCCCATTTGGGAAAAATCCATTTAGGGTTAGGGTTTTGGAGCTCAAAATGGACATAACCAATGGCATTCTAGTGCATTGCTATGCTTAGGAGTTTGTTGACTTTTCAAGCCTTCCTAATGTATGTCTTCCAGTAAATTACATGGGAAAAGCCCAATGAGGGGCAAATCTACTTAGGGTTACAGTTAGGTTCCCTGAATTGAGAGACTGAAATACAGTTTGCTAATGGGTTCCTAGTGTATTGGTATGGTTAGGAGGATGCTGAGTTTTCTAGCCTGCCTTAGTATTTCCCCCAGTAAAATACATGGCGGGCGGGCGTACCTATTGAGGGTTAGAATGAAGTGTCCATGAATTTGGAGAGTGAAATGGGCATCTTCTATGGATTCATAATGTATCATTATGCTTAGGATGGCTCTGACGTTTTGAGCTTGCCCTATCTAGTTTGTTCTTGTAAAATCTCTTTCAGCCTTGAATCTGACCTGACAGAACCATATTGGAGCTTCAATGTTGCCATACTAGAGCTGAGGGATAGGGAGGGGGGATTAGAGACAGAGGGGTTTGTGTAGCCAAAATAAAATACTTTCCCTTGGGAACCAAGGACATTCTCATGCCTGGACTCCCAGATGGAAGCCTCCCAGATGACTAGACAGCATCTTGATTGGACCATGTGACTGATTGTTTGGAGTGGGAGAAACCTCTTTTAACTAGGTGAAAACTGTGGGAACCTTTAGAGTCGGTTTTCACCAGATAGGTGCTAATATGATTTTTCCAATAAAACTATCCTTTGAGGAATCTGCATGCCTTGGAGTTTTGCTTGCTATGGATCCATTACTTGGAACCCTGACAATCCCATTGGGTGGGAACTCCATTTAGGGTTAATGTTAGGTCTCCATGAATTTAGAGATTGAAATGGATATTGTTAATAGATTTGTGGTGCATTGGTTTGCTTATGAGGTAGGATTAGTCTCCAGTCTCCATTTGTTTGTGAAAAGGATGGGCATGCTTCCTCAGAAAATAAGTTCACACCACCTATTTTGTAATACATCATTTATAGCTTAGAAATTCTTTGGCATTGCAGGCATATTTTTATACCACATTATTTCTTTTGAGCTCATAGCTTGATGAATCCTTGGAAACTGGCAAAATAGAAAATTGTCCTTTGTTTCCTTTTGGAACTCCAAATATCTCCCCAAATCTGTCTTCCTCATACTTTTGTTAGAGAAACTTTTTTTCCCAGACATAGCAGAATGTTTACTATTTGGCACATAGTGGCTTGGTTGAGGTGTCCGTCTTCTTGATGTAGCATTTGTAGCAATAGATGAAAATCCTTATCTTCCTCAACAATACTGATAATATTTCTTGTTTGGATAGCCTGCCCTTCATTAAGTACATAGGTGGGGAGAACAAGAGGGAAGCAAATAGTTTCTTGTTTAGAGTTTTTCTTTTGGACTCTCAGAAAAGATGTATGTTGGATAGGGTTTCTGATTGGCTCCTTGGACAGGGAAATGAGCTGTACCATATTGATGTCCTGTGGAGAGGCAATCTGCAGCATCTCTTTTCAGATTTGTGTGAGATTTATTTATTTATTTCAATTTGATGCTGTTCAACTCAATGACTCTGAACAGTTTACAAAACACCAAATAATGGAAGAAACAACAAGCATCATCAGTATATCAACAATACCCCAAACCAACACATACTCTTACCTAGCAGGTAGCAGTTTCATGCAGATGTTGAATAGGAGGGGAGAGAGAGTCTAGCCCTATGTGGCACCTGACAGAGGAAAGGACTAAGGAGTGATCTTCTCCACCTCCAAACAGCTCTGAAGAAGTGAAGCGAGACTCTATAATACTTGTCTCTGCTTATTTTTTCAATGAAGACTTGGTCAATAGATGAATCAGTTGCGTTCACCTTGTGTTATGGTCGTCTCAAGTATGCTCAATAGACAATGAGGACTAGATGGTAGCAATTCAACAACAGGCCATTTGTTTCTGGGAGACAACAAAGATATTGACTCATCAACCAACTATGGTTTCTACATGGACTTAGCAATTACACAAACCAGGAGCATTTCTACCCAGAGCTCCACCAACATCTAAAGAAATAGAAGCAAAGGATTCTCTAGCCATGGCAACAGCTGGACATGCCAAGCTCTTTTAATAGTAACCTCCAAAAGGAAATTTGAACTATACAGTCTGTCACTGTGCTTGGGCAGTGACAGACAGTGTTAAGGAGCAAATTATGCTCAGGACATTGAAGCAATGTTGATCTATGAAGGCTTCCATAGCTGCCAAAACCCTTTTTTTAAAAAAGATTTTCTTGATTTGTCTTCAGACTCACTCTCTGCTCCTTGAAAAACATGAATCTATTTATGACTGTAAACTGCTACTGCATCTCATAACATTGGCAGATACAAGAAGTCTGTGCCACTGGTATGTGGGGCAGGAGGAAATCCATTCAGCATTGTACATTTTGGTCATTGGTGAGAGCAGTCTCCATGCAAAACATCTGTCACACTGTCTTGCTTTGCAAGTAGTATATTGCTTTGCTAAAACCAGTGCTCCACTATGTCTTCGATGAATTCAAGAGATTGTCCTAGATCTTCTGCTGGTTCTGATGGGATGGGGTAGTTTTTATCTGCTGCTTCCTGTGTTGCATTCTAAAGATGTAGTGATTAGCCCACCCAGGTGCCACCAAGTTCCCCTATTGATCTCCTTGGTGATGTAATATTTAGAGGCAAAACAAAGTTTAAAAAAGTCACAACACTATCTCACTCAATGGTCTTCTTGTATCTGTCACTTTTCTGCAGTCCTAACCCCTCCCCCCTTCCTTCTTTCCTTCCATTTTCAGCTGTAAAGACTGGTGCAAAAACAATGCTGCTGTTCCTGAGAAGTCAAAAGGAAAGTGTCAAGCCCTTACAATAAGGGATTATTTTTAAAAAATCAAGAATCTCACAGATTTATATAAGGAGTTTTAATGCAGGAATGGGAGGGGTACAGCACCATATCTTGTTAACAGTGATAGAAAGCTTCAGCCCTCTTAACATTACATTCATTAAGGTGGAGTTTCTGGAAGTTATGAATCTCTTTTTTCCTAGGCTTTTTCCATCCTGGACTGAACTGCCACTATATGAGCCACTAAGTTTCCTGTTGATTATGTCTACATATCCTCTTATTTCTTTTGCAGTATCCTCACAATGTATGGTTTCCTCACAAGAGACAGAAAATACATTATTTTTGACATTGTCTCCTTACTATACCAATAATTAAGACAATCCTGTCAGCGCCATCAATCTGATGACCAAGAATTTGATGGCAAACCAGTTCTACACTTTTACCAAGAAAGCCCTATAACTTTGCTGAATATATTTGGAAACAGGAATGAGGCCCCATCTTAATCCCAATCCGGAAAAGCCTTGTCTAGTTATTAAACAGAACTTCCATAACAAGATCTAGAACATTGATGTAGCTGGACCAAAGCTGCAAAGAATATCATTGATAGTATAATTATGAAAAAATGAATTTCTTGCTTTACAAAACATATGCAATGAGAACATGGAATGTGAGAAACATAAGCAAAGAAAACAATATATATTTATTGGAATTAATGGGTAACCAGTAAATATCAATGTTATATCAATGCACCTACTAGAAATGCAATGGAAAAAAATTATGGAATTTTATGGTTAAGTGCAAGATGTACTAGATGCTGCATCAAGAAATGACATGCTACTGCTAATAAATGCTTGGAATGCTGGGAGAAATGGTGGAATCTAGAATGATATAAGGTAAGGATTAGATAAATTTAATAATGCAGAAATAGATTAATTCTTAGAACATTATTCTTCAACAGCTCCTTCAAGCAACATGAACAGAATCTCTATAAATGGATGTGATCAGAATGAAATGAATGAAACTGGCATATAATAGGAAATTAAAAAATTAAAAATCAGTCAATCAAGATACTTTTAGTGAGGATAGTGAGAATATGAACAGATCATAATGTATCTGAAAACTAACAAAATTAAATTACAGAATATTAAAGAAATATGAAGTCTTTCACAATTAGTAGTTGCCATGGGATGGTCCAATATTGGATTTAAAAAAAATGCACCAGACTAAAATACTAAAAGAAATGAAAGACCTAGAGGAAATTTAAACCTACCACTCCAGGATATGAAAGTGATACTCTTTATACAGAGTTAAATATGGAAGAAGAAAAGGAATAAGGGCCAAGACAGATCCACCCCACTTGTAGAAGCTCAGAGTGAACAGTCTCTCCCAGTTGCATTGGTGGAAAATAGTTAAAAATAGAAAAATAGTTAAGGGTAGTTGGGAAGGTGAGAGTTAGATGCAGACATGGTTCTTGTTGTGGTCCTGAGTGTGCT